>HF707940.1:1176-11221 GCA_000341915.2 Megaselia scalaris
AGCGCAAACATCATGACTACGAAAGGAAGCCAAATGATAAGATAGTATAAATCTACAAATAATTAGATAGATGTGTATCTTAGTAATAGCTCATTTTTGTTAAATGCTACCAAAACTTTGTCAGATACAGGCAATATTATTAGTATTAAATGATAACTTCCTTATACAATAGAAAGATTCCTTCAAGGAACTGCGGAACGGTAACAAAAATAGATCGTCCCATCAAAGAAATCAACCGCAGTGCCATTATACATTCTCCTTCATCGCAAATCGGTCCGTAAATAATACGAAGATTCCATCTTGTAATGAAGTCCTTCTTCACTGGGCTGACTGGAAGAGCTGGAGAAGACTGACTTCACGGGGTAACTCAGAGAATCCAGGTTCAGTTGCAGCAAAAATCCTTCGAGGTCTGAGAGCTTCAATTTGCTAGCTCGCTGCACATGGGTTGAAAACACAAACACGGGGTTGTTTCAGAGATCCTTCGCTGATACACTGAAATTCTAGCGATAACACTTGTTGGAAAAGGCACACAGGGTTAGAGAAAAACAGAAATAATTAAAACACTTGATATTTCTGACCTTTTTCTTCGGCTGCTAAATTACAATTACTTTATTTTTGATAATTTTTAAGTTTACATTTTTTTATTTACCCTACCCGCATCGATTTCACCTCTAAAATTCATTTCCCCTCCGACGGCGGCTCAAGATCTCGGCTCCTATTTTTGCTTGGAATCCGGCTGAAGCCAATTAACGATGGCTATCGTTACAATATTTGGAAAACAGCTAATAATTCCTCGTCGCTGTCTTTGAGGGCCCAGCTCCTACTTCCATAGAGTAAAAGTGGCATATTCGCTGTTTTCCATAGATAGGCAAAGCAAAGTATTTAGTTAATTACTTACGTAATTTACACGAAATTTACGTCCGTAAATCAAGTAATTTACGTAAACAACAGACGGTAGAACCTTAAGCCACATAGACATCTGTTGACGACCATGATTCAAAGTTTGACCTCTGGTAGGGTTTGTGCTTGCTTAAAGTCGACGAATAGGTAGTGCGTGTGCACCTGAAACTCATGGGTCTTCTCAGGGTATTGCCTTAATGTGAATATCTAGTCTGTAGTTGGTTTTGCTGACATGAGGCCCCATTGGTATGAACCCATGATCCGAATAAAAGTGGATTCAGAAGTTCACTTATGATGGAAGTGAAGGTCTTGTAGCCGATATTTAGCAGGCTTATACCTCTGTAATTGGAACAAGCTCTTCTATAACATTGTTTGTAGATTAGGCAGGCAATACTATGGTTCTACATTTTAGGAATCTCTTCCTCCATCCTAATTTTATTTTGCAATAGGTGGAATGATATGTTAAAGCTTGATATGTTAAAGCTTGACGTTTTGATAAATCTCACCTCATTTTAAATCTATACTCCTCCATACTTGCAAGTATTTGCTCTACTATTTTCCTCGTCTAATAATAAAAGTCATATTGTATTCTGCATATGGCCATCCCTTAGGTCTCGCATGTTGATTCTACACTCGAAGAGATTCTACAACCCAGGCGTGCTCTGACAAGTTTATGGTCGGGATCAATGTTTGCACCTCTGAACGAGCGTACATAAAGTATACTTGATGTCCTTGAGCACATGGTCGATTGCGTTGCATTTACTGTAAAACCAACTCCAAACTAACGCTTCTCAGGAATGCAACTTAAATATAGGCAGCACTGATATTTAATGCTAACTTATACTTTCCGTGCCATCTGATCTCTTCGAGGCTGTGATGTTCGCTTTGTAGGTCTGAAGGAGCTTCTCAAGCTCCATAACTTACATAACTTATATAACTTACATAACTTATATAACTTACATAACTTACTAACTTACATAACTTACATAACTTACATTACTTACAAAACTTATAAAACTTACATAACTTACATTTACTTACAATTACTTACATAACTTACAAAACTTCATAACTTACATAGCTCACATAACTTACATATTTTACATAACTTACATAACATATATAACTTACATAACTTACATAACATACATAACTTATAAACTTGGGTGAAATTATAGCGTATTCTTGGTTATACAATTATTAAAGTTGATAAAAAATTTAACCCACTGGCAAGGAAAGTTCTTTAGCTGTGGGTTCTCTTGTTTAATTTGAAGATTGAACTAACAAAATTCATATGAAACTACCTATTAACCTTTAATATATTCCAAGTATTTTTTTACCGTGCAATTATATAATACCATCTCTCTTTAACAATAAAATCAACACACAATCTCAAATGAAGCTTTCATTGCCAATCCCAGAATCTAGAAGAAAAAAAATCTATCTATACAATACATCCAAAAATATAGTAAAAACTATCCAATTTCTTGCAATGATTTTTTATTTGCCATTCTATATTTTAAAGTTAAACAAAACTATAGATAGTTTTCCCTTTTTGATGTTCTTATTTGAACAAATGTTCTTCAGCTCTTTTCCATTCAATGGAAAACACATGTTAGTTCTAGAATTTGTTCCATACCCTCAGAACACCATCTCAGAAGAAGGTATTGGTATATCTATATAGAACTCTATGCATCTCAACTTTTCATTGTTATAGGAATTTGATATTATTTTATATGGTTTAGTTGGGTTTACTTTAGTTCTGGGTTTGGATCAATGTTTATTGTTTTGTAATAGCATTTTGTGGTTCCTTTCTGGGCTGTTCTTTATGTTCCATTCACTTTTGAATCAATTCTAAATTGATTTCTACTTATATCTATTTAAATTTCTGGTTTGATTTTTATATGGTTTTCTTTATAGGACTATCTGGGAGATGAAGCAGAGGAAAACAACTACCCAAATGATGAACCACACACATCAGCAGCACTGATCAGCGACATAAGAAAGAAATACCAAATTTAAGATCATCATTTAACCCTAACAATGTCAGACGGGTCAACGATGACAAACAAAGGCTAGGCACCAGGGCAGGAGTTGAAGAGGAATTCTATGAGCATAGAGGAAGTAAGTAATAATATTATTGAAAAACAAATAAGAAAATACCTTCCAAGAACAGGAAAAGTTTTTTTTCTCTTAAAACCAACAAATTACAAAGTAGTTTTTGTAGCAAGAAAAAAGTTCTCAAGTACCAAAGTTCTTAGAAAGAAATTCATTTGGTAACAAATTCAAATAAAACACTTTTCTTTCCCAAAAACAAACAAAGAAAATTAATTTTTAGTGTTTAATTTCCTTTTAGTAAACAAGAAAAAAAATATTCACATCGCTGATTTCTTTATGAAATGGCAAAAAAATCTCTCTCTTCAAACTCTTAAGTTCAACATTTGTTTTTGGACCCAAGTGCATACACAGTACACAGTCATTTTGTTAGTTTCTATTGTGGATGAAAGTCGATGAGATTTCCAGAATCTACATTGTAGTTGAGAGGATTTATGGTTCCTATGCAAAGCTGGTAATTCTGATGGATGTTATGAAGTTTTGGTGTCAATATTGGGCTGATGCAATTGTAGGCACTTCGTAGCTTTGGAATAACAGATAAATGTTTCCTTTACAAGTGTTTTTAATACATTTTGAGCTGTTCCTAGCGAATTAAGTATTTCTTGGGTTTCGTCAAGGATCTGTCTGAGCATGAATAGTAGAGACACATTGATACGGGTTTTGAAAACTGATTATACTCAACTTTCAGTCAATCGACATCTTTTCACTATTCCAGATTTTTGTTAGGATCATCCGCATTCTTTATTCTTGTTGGGAACTCGCAAAGTTGATTTCTTTGAGAGGATACTCTATTTTCGTTGTCATTCAGTACTTCTTTGTAAAAATCTCCCCTTAGCATAGACCTCCTTCAAGTTCGTTATCAGGTCACCGTATTGGTTGTTTTAACAGGATGTAGTCGAAAAACTTGTTTCTTTGGATGTATTTCTGATAGAATAGATCTTTATTGGTAAGAACTTTATCATATTGTTCATCTCTCCAACTGAAGGTCTTTGAAGTTTCTGCATCCCAAGAATCTGTGACTATTGTTTTTAGCACTTCCACATACTGTTTCCAGCCGGTTTCGATTTCTGGGCTATCTACGTGTTTTTCAAAGTAATTTGGCATAGTTTAATAAGCTTCTTGGGGATTCCCAATTAGTTCATTGCTTTGAATAGCTCTGGTCTACATGAAAAGATAGAACGTTTTCATTTGAAACCATATTAATATGACCCAATGATGTGGATGACGTGCGGATTTGATCTTTCACATAAGATGGATGACATTATCTTAAAAGTAATTTTAAGGAGAATTATTCCTCATTAGTTGGCGCATTCTTTATCTTTTCTCTTTTTCCTGGATAGAGCAAGCTATACTTTTCCTCCACTCTGTTGGAGTACCAGTTAGTGAAAAGCACTGTTGATAATCGTGTCTGCTGTCTTGAAAAGTTCAGCTGGGATGTCGCCTGAACCACTACACCTGTTGTTTTGCAGTTTCAACTTTTTCCAGAGATATATTTAAGGTTATCGAAGTACTTAGAATTCCCAATCTCTGGAATTTCTGGATTTTTGGATAATCAGTTCTTCGGTTCTTCTGGGTATCTTTTCAGAGATTTCCAGGTTCAGTTGCAGCAAACTTTATAATTATGGGAAGCTTCCTTCTGCCAGGTTACTGCACTCGGTTTGACCTTCAAACCCGGGGTTGATTCCCAGACTCTGGGCCACTGTATCATCGGTGGGAATAAATGTTGGAAAACACAGGTTCAGACACACAGAAAATAATAAAACACTGATATTTTCTGACCTTACGACTCTGCTGCTAAATTACAATTAATTTTATTTCCACAAGATTCTTAAAACTAACTTAGAAATAAACACTTGTTCAGCCAAATATCTTTAGTCGGCGAGCTTTCCTCAGCGGCGTTCCGATAGCCGATATTTGGCGGACAATTTAAATACAATTATTAAGGAAGTTAAAGTACATCGTTACAAATTCTTGAAAACAATTGAGAATTTCGTTTTTGCTGGTATAAGCTCACCCGATTTGTACTTCCAGAATGATGTTATTGGGGTGAATCCTTGTCTCTGCTTCAACGTTTTGGTATTCTACTTGCCCAAATCTTCGTAAATGTTTTTGTTTATAAACTTTGGTAGCTCTCTTTGTACCATCTGGTATTCCTTTGAAGGATTCTTTCTTGGCTTCGACGCTCCGTCTATTCTTGGTTAAGCCCTCCTCTATCACTTCGTTTCTCAGGGGGACTTCTCAATGCCTTTCAATGTTGGTACTGATGCACTCTAATGGTTCCTTGGATCTCAGCTGGAACTTAATACTGATCTCCGAAGTTCCTGGTAGTAAGCAATATTCGTCCTTTCTTATAGATGGTAGAACGAAAGTTAATTAGTTATCAGAGAAATCAACCAAACAAATTATTTATGAATTGAATATCGTATCATTTCTGGGGGTTTGCATATTAAGAATACAGAATAGAAGTATATGAATGAACATTGATACTTTCCCTATAGTCAACTGATGTATGTAATGCTGAGGTCTGTTTATTTTCTTTGTCTAAAACCCATGTCTAGGAAAAACTTTAACTACTATAGTCAACAACTCTTTAATTAGAAACTAATTTGAACAAGACCTAATAAATCTAGTATTTTAAAAAGCCTCGCCAACGACCCAAAAAACTGTCGACTTACATACCCTTTTGGCAACAATAGGAATGAATTTTCATTGCCTGGGGATCCAACGAAATGGTAGATTTATGCAGGCGCATATAAAGCATTTTCCATTACCTTTTTATTTGTTTTTCCTTTAGAGGATGAAAATTCATTCTTTCTAGATTTTTTTCCATTTGTGTTGTAAAAATTCTGCAGCTTTTCTGTAGCAATATTTATAAACATGAATCTAGAATTCAGAGAGGAGTACCTAAGATTATATTTCATTTCTTTAACGGTTTTCCACGGTGACTCACCTTGATGATGACGTTAGAATAGTGTTACGTTCTTTCAAAATAACAATAACAATAATAGTTGTATATCGGTTGGTGTGGTGGGAGGAATATAAATGGAGAACCTCCATAAAGAGTTTAAATGGTTTTTCGTTTGGGATTCATGTGTTGTACATAGCTTTCTACGATTGTGGTTCAAATTCTTATTCTTTTCTAGAATGTTGGTTTTGCTTTGATTTTATGAGAAACGAATTCTTTGCATGAGCAGAAATTCTTTAAAAGAATTTTAGAAATTTTAAATTTCATGAAAACATTTTCTTTAAATTTAGTTCCTTTTATGTTTTATTTTATTAACGGCGATACGATATGTCAAATTTAGAATTATTAGATGGCGCTGATCAAACAAGGAAACGTTCTAGATCTAGATATACACATATATTTGTTTCTTTCTCACTCACACAGACCTCAGTCGACTGACCAAATAAGCCGAAATCGACTTCGCTTTTAAATTTTGTGACGAAATTATGCGTCACCACAAAAAAGGCTTATTTGATGAGCAATTAAATTTTCTATTCCAAAAATTTGGAAAAAAAGCCGTAGTCGATAGTCGTCGAGAGAGAGTCTTCCACAAAATTGCTTGTCTCTCAGATTTTGATGAAACAGAGAAATTTTTGATCTCAGACTATTTCTTTGGTCTCAGTATAACAACGGAAACATTAGAAAGAGACAAATCAATAAAATTCTTCACTTCATGGCGTTTTCTACATGCAAAATTCAATTTATTTTACATATCATGTCGTTAGAAAAACAAAAGTCTCTCCTCAATAGCATTCATCATATTCAACACCTTTTCTTACAAGTCATTGAATGAATCCTCCTATCCAATCCACCCAATCATGACAATGCCTTTAGCATCAAAGAAATCACAAAAGAAAGTGAAAACTTGCAACAAAGTTGCAAAACAGTTTTATGTAAAGTGAATAGTTGGTTAAATCACCCTGCTCTGGCGGATGATGGGACTTGCAACAACAGATACCACCAATTACAGTTAACAACAAGGAAGATAATCATCGATTAAAGCTTTTTAAATACCTCAATTTGCCGCTGCTGTGAAAAATTCCTTTTTATCTTCCGTCTCTTCTCAGGTCTTTTTTATTTTGAACAATCAATTTGTTGTGCACAATCTACGATGGATAAGAAAGACTCACTTCCATTCACTTAACTTTACTTAGCGTCTCCATTCCATCTTAACTATTTTACTAGCTGGTCATATCAGCGAAAGTATCAAATTGTAATGATATGATTTTAGAAAAATATTCAAAAAGCTTCAATCTGGAGGAATCTCCTGACATGTATAGAAATAATGACTTATCAATAAGGATGTTAATTACGAACAAAAAATCAAAGCTGCCCTATTCTCATTTTCATAACTTAAATGCTAACTGTTAAGGATAAATCCTTTTTCTACTGATTTTTATATGAAGCTTTTTTTGTGTAGCGTTCAATTGCCACCGTCCATAAGTGGTATATAATATATTACATTGAAGGGAATATTGAACGATAATAGAGATTACAGATTACGAATAAGAATGATTAGTTTCGAAAAAATCACAGTATTGCCATATGCTTATTTACATAACATAAATGCTAGTTGTTACGGATAAATCCTTTTTTGCAGGGATTTTTTTTTTTACATTGACTTCTACATAAAGAGTTGTAAACAGTTGTTTCCGGGGGAGGGCAGAAATTCTCCACCATGTAAAGTATTTACAATCTCTTCCTGGGTGTATTACTATGATATGTTCCCTTCAATTCGGAATTCGTGAGCTTTGGAGGGCTCCCTTCAGTTGATAACTCTTTCTTCTTCTTGTTATTTATTCCAAGATCTTATTTTAGAGCACATGTTATATTTATACCAATAATATTATTTCAGTGCTAAATTTTCAGAAGTCGTTGTAGAAGAAATTAATTTGAAGCCTTTCAGACTTAGGCTTATAGTTAGACTTATATTATTAAATGCTGAAAATGTGACTTATGGATATTTACTTACATAATTTAGTGATAATTACATATGTAAAGAAGAAAAAACTCTTCACATAATGGATTGTATTCTTTATCTTTCCAATCTTTTCGCTTTTCTAAGCGACAGAAGGGATGATCATTCACTTACTGCTTTGAGGTATATGAAAAATACTCAATTTAGCTTGAATAGAGCATTTCCGACATTGATTGTATTCTTTATCTTTCCATTCTTTTCATGAGCAGCCTTTTCGTTTTTCTAAGCGAAAGAAGGGATGATCAGTCACTCACTGCTTTGAGGTATATGAAAGATACTCAATTTGGCTTGAAAAAAGCATTTTCAATTACTCAATTTATTTTGTGGAAAGATATCGACAGCTTCTATGATATTTTACCCATTGGAATCTGGAAATTAGCATGCGAAGCGGATGCTCTATACACTAAGCCACGGGATCTCTCCTGCTAGTCTCGCCATCAAGTTTAAAGTTTCTTGGATAACATCAAAGCAATGTGAGGAAATATTCAGCTTCCTGGCAAGAAATTGAGAGTTGGTAATTGGCCTTTGTGAGGTAACTTTTCAGAGATTTAAAAGAATTATACAATAATGTTCTATAATCGATATCTAAAGCAACTATCTAAGTCGCTGCTGAGTTAGTAGTAGCTAACTCAGGTCAGTAGCTTGTTGTTTGCTTATGTTACGGATGGTTAGTAAATTCTATGAAACATTCTACACATGACCACTTTAGCTCTTCTTGGACATGTTCCTTGATAGATTTCCTAGAATTTCGTCAAGGCAATGTGAGCAAATATTCCTGGCAGCAAGCTGATTGTCCGATATTGTCCATTGTGAAGTAACTACTCAGAGATTTACAGACATTATACAATAATGTACTATAACTCTAAAAATTCTCTCAAACAAACAAATTCGAGATTTCTTATATATATAATTCCATATTAAAAGCAACTATCTTAGTCGCTACTGAGTTAGTAGTAGCTATTTAAATAATCGCTCTGTCTTGAGGTTTTGTTTTTAGCTTATGTTACGGATGGTCAGTAAGAAAAGCAGTTAGTACAGCCAGTAAGTTCAACCGCGATCGACCTGCTTTCGTGTTAAGTTAAGATATTTGAGAGTGAGTAAAATGGCTTACAGCTATTAACAGTATTTAGTATCTATGCTCTTAACTTAGTTTTCTTGGCTCTAAAGGAGGCAGAGAAGGTCATGTCTAGGTTTGTCCCGAAGAAATTCTTCTAACGTTATTTATAGCTAAGTTGCTTGTTTTCTTTTCCTATAGTAATTGATTATTTAGGTTTATGTGTTCTACTTTTAAAATTATTAGCTTAGCTGCACTTTTGAACTGAATTCTCTTTGCTTTATTAATGCTATCTATTTGGATATTTCCAGGACCTAATGCTGCAGCAGCCAATGCTTACCAACAGTACATTTTCAGAGAGTGGAGCTGTAAACATCCTCGACCAAAATTGATTCACGTCCAGAATAATCCAGATACCACTCTGACACCACATTGTGTTGTCCTTCATAGATGCGGAAGTGATACAGGATGCTGTGACAATGCTTCAACATGCTTCTCAGTGAAATCAGAGATTGTCAACATAACCCTCATGCAATCACAGATGGTGCGAATTGGATCCAAGGTAATGAAATTAAAATGAAAATCTTTGCATTTGAAAAAGAACTTTCCACAATGTTACCAAAAATTTATAGCATTTAGAATAATAGAAACTCCTCTCATTTGAATTGAAATAAGGGCACATTTGTTGGTAGGGAAAACTAGTACAGAAGATGGAGATGGTAGTAAATCCCCTGAAGGGAAGATTAATTTATATATGATGTTACAGTCTAACACTGAGTTCTGTAATGTATTTTCATCCCATGAACAGAAAAGAGTTCTTCGTATGCACTTGGAGGAGTTTCCAGGGTTTTGATTTCAGTTTTATTTGTACTAGAAGTTGAAATTGAAATTCAAGTATTATGTTTCTTCAGAAATTTGAAATTCTTTGTGTTTATATGTTATTGCAGAGTCTATATATTTTAGAGAGTCTACCGACCTTTTCTTCTTTTTTCCC
>HF708312.1:631-10900 GCA_000341915.2 Megaselia scalaris
CACCCACAATTTGGATGAACAAAAGGAACCAAAACGATGAATTTCGATAGAAAATCACCCAAGAACTTCTTTTTGAACTCCATCTTTCTCCCTCACTCCTTAAACAACTTACGGCATTTGTCTCTTTCCAAAATCCGACAACTACACAAAGTAGTGCAAATGCAGTTCTCGCGAGATTTTCAGAATTTGAGCGAGAAACGAATTCGCACTACAATTCGTAGTTGTCGGATTTGAGTGAAAACTCATTTTGAGTTTTGAGGCCTGCTCTCATTGTCATTCGCAACACACCCATCAAAAAGAGAGAGAATTGGTGAGTTCGTGCAAGCCGAACGGATTTTCTACTCTCATAAGAAAAAGTAATGTCGCCGTGGAAGGAAGTCACGGAATTTTCCTCCTAAAAAAATATAACAAAATTTCAGTGAACAAAATTGATAGATAAAAAAATCCAAGAAAAGTTTCAGTGCTAAAAAGAAAAGTTCTCTGTGATAAAAGAAAATAATTAAAAAAAATTAAACAAAAAGTGATTTATTCGGATATTTTTTTTGTCTAAAGAAAATTTTGTAAGTATAAAAAATTTATGAGAAAAATTGAACAAGAAAATTGAAGTGAGGCACTCACCGCCACCGCAACACACCCGGAGAAGAGAGGAATTTCGACGATTTCTCGGGAGAGCTTTTTTAGTTTGTGTTTTTTCGTGCATCATTAAAAGCGTCAGAAGTTTTCGCTCCGCGTTTTTTGTGATAAATTATTTTTTTCTCAAACATTTTTCAACAAAAACAACAAAAAATTCTTCGTTCCACAAAATTAGTTCTTAGAAAATTGTAAAAAAAAAGTGAAACACGGAAAAAATGAAAATGCAAACTTGAAAAAAAGGTGGGTTTTTTGAAAATTTTCTTCAAAAACGGAAAAATCAAGAAAAACTAAAAAAAAGTAGAAAAATTATATGAAAAAAATACCACAAATTTCCTTCTTTTTCTCGTTCGCCTTCAAAGCCAATGATGGCGTCACACAGTCGCTCGTTCGGTCGGCCATTTTGAAAATTTTCACATTTTCTTCTAAAAAAAAGTTTTGCAAAGCTTTCAAAAACTATTTGTTTATATTTTTCGGTCAACAAAAAATGTTTGATTTCAAAATATTTAAAGTGTGTTAAGAAAAAGAAAATTCAAGTGATTTTGAGAAATTTTTCTAAAATTGAAAAAAGAAAATGTCGTCGATGAAGTGATGAAAAATAATTAGGTCGGCCATTTTTCCTCTTTATTATAACTGTTTCGGTAACCACTACAAATGCACTTGGTCTGTGGAAAAGGTTGCGCAGGTGATCTTTGGGAAGCAAGAGACAGATTTTTCGCAGGCTAGCGAATGAAGTGAGAGAGACGGAGAAAGAGAGCAGAAGCGTCGCCTTCAACTTGAACTATGCTTAGAGAGAGAGAACTTGTGAGTTGGTGAAATGTGGCAATGTTGGAAAATCATCGATTTATGTGTGTTCCTCTCTTCGGGAAGTTCTCTCTTAGTCAGTTTGGCTGACTGTCTGTCATTATCTTTCTGTCGCTCCCACCCACGAAAGAATAAAAGAAAAAATGTCAGAATTATTTTTTTTAATAAATGTTTTTATAACTCACTTTCCAGTTGGAATTTTGATTCCAATTTGATCATATTGGAAAATGAGGTAGGGTGGTTCTTTGTTTTTATTTTAGAAAAAAATTACATTTTAAATTTTACTTACAAAATTTATTAAAGTTTTTTTCAATTAGTTTTTAAAATATTCTTTTCTTAACAAAATTGTTGCCGGTAGTAAACGAAAGGGGCTGCAAAAGCTTAACAAAAACAACAATATTTATTACTTTTTCATTTCGCGCGCTTTTGAAAATTAAATAACAAAAACTTCTTTTAAATCTAAAAAATAAAACAACATTTACTTTTTGTTATATTCAACCACAACAAATTCTCAAAATTCAAATTGTCTAATATTCCTTTTTCAATAAATTTTTTTCGTTATAAAACAAAAAACATAAATTCTCTAAATTAAAATTTTCTAAAAAAAAAATCCTTATAAGACTAATATTTTGAAAAAAAAATAATTCTTGCATTTCTAAATCCAATCAACCATTTTGAAAAGTTTTCATGTCTCAGAACACTCCCAACATTTTAAATATTTTCCCGAAATCTCAAGCATTTTCAATTTGTCTTTGAAAATCCACAAATAATTGTATTTGGATTTGATTAGAAAACAATTTAAAATTTAAAATAAATTTATAAAAACAGTTTTTTTATAATTTAAAAAAATTATCTTCAAAAATTTTCAAACACTTTCTTCTCCCCCCCCCCGGGGTTCCAAATTTGGGTTTGTCTTGTGTGTATACCCGGGCCGGCTAAAAAGCCCATTTTGAAACCCGTGTGCATGTTTAAAATATTTTTTAGCGATATTTATATTATATTATAATGAAATAACAAATTCTTTACTTTTTATAAGATATTATTTATGATAAATCTTCAGTTAAATGTGAATCTTGCCCCACAATTCTTGAACTTTTCGATTTTGATACCGTTTTTCAAAATCGTTTTTCACCAAATTTTGCTAAGTAAACACATTCTTCTGAAAATGAAAGTTGTAGCAAATGTTCTAAAAATGTTTTTTGATATAATAATCCACTTTTCCATAAAAGATTTTATCCCTCAAAAATTAGGGTTTTCTTAAGTAGCCCATAGTGCTCCGCATTCCCTTAAATTCCCCTGAATTAGAGCTTGTTATGATAAATCCAGCCCTTCCATTCCTCAAGCAATTCGAGCATTTTGAAAAATTCTCAAGCATTTTGAAGATTTTGTCAAAATCTTAAGCATTTGCAAATTATTCTCAAGCATTTTCTCCAAAAAATCTTAAGCAACTCAAGCATTTTCAGATTTTTTGGTTTGAAAATTTTAAAATTTTAATTTGCTTTTAAAACAGCCAAAAACAACTTTTTGCATATACAAACCCCCCCCCCTTTTGTAGGTAGAAAATGAATATATATAGAGTGGAGGAAACCTTACAAATACACTGACATGATCGATCCCTTTTCATTTCACTTCACATAATCAGTAACTATGCTTCGGCGAGAGTGTATTTGTTTGTGTATGATGATGATTTTTCTCTCCCTTAATGGTTATATGATCCCTATAAAATTCTATCTTCTCTCTTTTCATACTTGAAAATATATAAATTTTTTTTGTTAAGCAATTTCCCTTTGTTCAAATATATATAATCCCCAAGATGGCGGACGGGCTACGGACACAACAGACATTTTCTAGGGAAAATCGGAATTAGGGGTTGATAATTTTCAGGCTTTTTTGTAATTTTAGTTTTTATTTGTTCCTTTAAAATAAAACTATTTTGTTTTAAATATGCAAGTTTTCTGAATGTCATTGAAAAGATCAATGGTTTTTCTTTGAATATTATTGAAAAGGTTTTTTGTGCAGTTTTTTGTTGGTAATTGAAAATTTGATTGATATTTTCAAACATTTTATGAATTATTGCAAATATATTAATTTTTTAACGAAACAATTTGCAAATAAATTGATTTTTTCATAATTTTAAATATATTAGTTTAAGGATTTATATTGAAAGATCAATGGGTTTTCTTTGAAATTTTAATTTGATTGATGTTTTTTTAAACCATTTATTTATGATTATTCCTAGATTAAAGTTTTTGGGATCAAGGATCATAAATTTTAAGAATATTGTTCTTTTATACAATTTTTGCTGGGAAAATGATCGTATATCTTAATATACATTTAAGCACATTATTTATTGAAAATAATTTTTATTTTATTTCAAATTCTGAATTACTTTCATTAATAAAATTTACAAAAACATAAGAACTATTTATATTTATTTACAAAAAATATCAAAACTCTTATGATTTGTTTATTATAAAAGGAAAAATACAATTTAAAAATCTCAAAAACGATGTGTTACAAAAAAAATGAATATTCTTTTAAAATTTGCAATTTATATATTTTCAAATGTTGAATAGCTTATATTATTGGAAATGTATGGACAAATTATTGAAGGATTTGTAATAATCACCCATAAATAACAGGATCTTTGGAAATGAATTTCACATACAATAAAATTATTTTCAATATTAAAATGAAATTTACATAAATTGTAAAATGAGGAAAAATGTGTTCCTTTTTCTTTTATTTATAAAGAATGATTGAAAAAAATATTATAATTAAATAAAATACAAAAAAGTAAAACTACATATATTTTAAAAACTTGAAAATTTTAAGAAAAAGTGATATTTCTTTTCCAAACTGATATTTTTCTCAAATAAAAATAATTCTTTCAGAAAAATGTTGGTAATTCTAAACTAAAACAAATTTCTACTTAAATTACTTTCATTATGAAACAAAAATGTAAAAGAAGATAAAATCTGTTAAAGAAACCCTACAAAAACATCTCCATTCTGAGATCCTTATTTGAAATTTCACAACGTTGTAAAATGAAGAAACACCATACATACAACGCATGTGCAGATTTTTTTCTTTCTAAGTATTAATACAATCCTCAAACCTCGATCCAATATTGATTTTTTCCTCTCATTTTTCAACAAATTATTTATGCTTGAAAAATCAGATCTTTCTAGACTTTATTTATAATATATTTATAAAACAATATTTTAAAATAATAATAAATAATTTAAATTCTTATCATTTGACCCAACAAGAAAGGTGTTTTGTGTTCTTTCTGTCTTATCTTATCGAAATGAAATTTTGTTGCTGCTTCTGAAACACAAGAAACAAGCATGAATTTTATAAATTATTTATTTTTTATTTATTTTCTACCTGTCTTGTGTCGGAGAGATGAATTTAATATGTTTTTCTATGGAATTTTCTTTCCATGGAAAATTTTTTTTCCAAGGTAGTTGCAAATTTTTGAAATTATTTTTCAAGGTCGACATAAATTGGTTTTCCTATATACAAAAGACACAAAGTCTAGACGGTGTGAAGAATATATTTAATATATTTTTTTACATTTTTTATCAATTTTAGGAATTGTAAATTGTTCTCAATCAAAAAAAAAAAAGCCCAAAATCAAATTTAAAATGGACAGCTGAAAGACCCCAGCAGTTGAGGAACCTCCAAAGAAGACCATATGTTTTATTTCACGTATCGTTAATATAAAAACAACCCCAGCCCAGGTGACAACAGTAAAATTCAATTGTATAGAATGGAACACACCTGCTTTTTCTCAGCAATAAGCAATATGCAGTTTCTTGCTTCATCCCCTCTCTGACGCATTTTCACTGCATTTTCTAGGTTGATTCCAATACATTGGAGTCGAGTTTTCTTTAATTCTAATAACAAATCAATATCCAATTAACTTAAAATAATGTAGGATGACCAGGCGAATTTTACATCCCTTGTTTGAAGACATTTCTTTTGTCAAACAAAAAATATATTTTTTTAAATATATTTTAGTTTGAATATAATTTATTTTTATAGAATGATAGTAGGTTTTAATTAATTA
Source organism: Megaselia scalaris (assembly GCA_000341915.2). NCBI lineage: Eukaryota > Metazoa > Arthropoda > Insecta > Diptera > Phoridae > Megaselia > Megaselia scalaris. The sequence continues at coordinate 6,141 of HF708312.1, forward strand.
ATTAATTAATAAATTCAATTTGTTCCTTAAATTATTTTCATTATTTGCTTATAGAACAATAAATTACAGTAAATTATAAAAAAAAATAAATTTCGAAGTATGAAATATAATATAAAAGAATTGTCTGTCTTAGAAACAAGATAAGATTTTCTTTTATGAAATAATCTCATACTTTTAAGAAAATGATTCATAAAATGGAAAATTGAGACTTTTATCAATGATAAGAAATTTCAAGTCTTTTGATTTTATATGAAAGAAATAATTTTTTTGAAATGAAGAAATTATATTGTTTTTTATTATTAAAGTTCATTTACTTTCATAAAATGTTAACAAGATTCTTAGAATATTTCAAAAATATCATAGATTAAATTTAAAATCATGAATTTTAAAAAAGTAAAAGCCAGAAATATTGTATTAATTTCTTGTAGAAGTTTGAACATATTTTTTGTATTTCCATTTTTCTAATTGTTTTAATTTATTTTTAAATCGTTTGACAAGATTATTTTTGAAATTATTTTCCAATCTTTTAAAAATGAAAATATTGATATTTTTTTTTGAAAAAACGTATTGAATGAAAAAGCAAATATTGGTAAATGAAATTTTTGTAAATATTTTATGCAATTTAAAAATTCAATTACTTTCATTCCTTAACAAAATAAACATTATCTATATAAATCATGAAAAAATTGACAAAGAGAATTTTTTGAAAAGTACAAAGTTTTTGACTTTTAAAAACATCAAGTAAATATAATACTATTTTATTGCTTAAAAACTGTATTTCAATGAATTCTGATAATTGTTGCATTTCAAAATTACTTTTTGAAAAGTATATAAATATAATAAATATTTATTTAAACATTTTATATATTCAATTTCTTCGAAGGGGTCTTTGGAAATATCCACATAAAATAACACAATCTTTGAAGACCTTCATATAGTTCTTAGTGCTATTCGAAGTAGAAAATATAAAAATAAGTAAAATAGAAAATATTCCAAATTAAGGGAAATCATTTAAATTATTACAAGATAATAATTAACTTTACAAGATAATTACAGAAATTAAAAAAAAAAAAAATCTTAAATTACAAGTTCGTCCGAAGAAAAACAAAATAAAATAAAATGTCTGTCTAAAAAAAATGTTCAAGAAAACCAAAAAAAGATGACGTGTTAATTTCGTGATTTTTGCATTTAGCATAGGAAGTGACAAATTATCCGCAGTCACGATTTCTTGTTCTCATGATTCTCAAAAAATATCTAGAAAACAAAAATATATAGAAGAAATATATATTGAAATTTTTCAAGCAAACATCTTTAACGACCTTGTAATATTAAAATTCTATGTATTTTTGCTGTTTTATTTGTTTCTTTCGACAATTTTATATTTTCAAACTTTTCTTTCTAGTTGGATGGATGGTTGAATGAAATAAGCGAGTTTGTTATTAGTCTAGACTGAAAATGTTCTACAATTTATATATATTTTATTTACATATATACTATTAGGGTGGTGCAATATGGAGGTAGTACTTGAAGAAATTATACAACATTTTTGGATGTTTTAATATTTTAAGAATATAAAACTAAATTGAAAAATACTAGAAATTTCATTTACTGACTTATGAGCTTATGAAAATTGTGTACTAAATTTCAAGCATTTCTAAGGAGAATTCAATATTCCTAATACGATCATGTAAGACTCTTCATAAAATGAAGGGAAAACAACTGGATTCTTAATGCTAGGAATATTTATGGAATCTTTGGAATATTCTTCGTTTTTGTTGTCAAATTTTTTTCCTTCATTGTTGTTCACTATTAAAAAACATTGAGTAAAGAGAGGATTCCAAACCCAAAACAAAAGATTCAAAAATACATTTAAATTATTCAAAATTTTAGAAGTGTATGAAATTCTTATGTTTCTTTAAGTTATTCCAATATTTAAGAAATGTATTTGATTGCTACGTTTTTTTAAATCATTCTAAAGTTCTTGACAAAATTGCATACATTTCCAAAAAAATATATTGAAAAATGAATATTTCATATTATGAAATATTGTTTTTGAATGTAATATTCTTATATTTTAAGAAAAAAGAGGGTTCTAAAATAGGAAGACTCGAGTAAAACCACAATCTCGAAATCACGTCTGAGATTGTAAAGATTTCTTTATAAAAGTTCAAAATCGTGTTCGAGATTCTTAAGATTCTATACAAATTGCTAGGGATGCTGAATTTTTTTCCGTTGGGAAGATAATTTCCCAAAACCCACTTGATTTTGGTAAAAAAAAAATAGGAATACAAATAATTTATTTCAAAAACTTATCAAATTTTTTTGAAATTTCTATTTTTGAAAAATTGAAAGTTTGAAAATAAATCAAATTCTATTCGAGATTTTAAAAAAATTTTGTTTGGCTGGCTTTTCTTTAGTCTTTACATTAAATGTGTGTTAAATTTTAAATTTTTGTTGAATTTTAAATTTTATTCTTGATTACTCGTACAATTTAAAATTATGAAAATGTATTTGTATTGTAATTCATTGAAAAGCAATTTTTTTAAAATGTAAAAATATATTCTAACAATAAATTTTAATCAATTTACATTACAAAAAACAAACATTGAACAATTTTGTTTTAACTTAAACAAAAATTTTTTTTGAAAACGCTTTTTTTAAGATTTTTAAATTTTTTGTTTAAAAACGCTTTTTTTCAGATTTTGTATCCACTCGAATATATATTTTAAGAAATTGTTGAAAATGTTTTTTCAAATAATTATATTTTCAAAATATTCTATTTAAATAATATAAATTATTGTTTGCCTGAAATATTTTTTAGACTATAAATATTACATGAAATCACATGAAAATAAAATATTCTAAATTTTATTTACAATGAAAATATTTGAATTAAATTTATTATTAAAAAAAAAATTATGAAGTCAAAGAAAAAATAAGAAAATAAAATTAAAATTGTACAAGTTTTGAGAAAATTTGCTGATAATTTTCAATATTACCATCAATTGTCTATAGAATTTATCTCCCTATGAAGCAAAATAATAACAATAAAACATACATTTTATATATAAATATCCAAAGCACAACAACAAAAATTATATATACAAAAAAAAAAAACTTTTCATGGTTCAAGGTTGGCAAAGTTCAAGGATTTCTGTTTCTGAAGCTCATAAAATAAAAATAATGAAAAAAAAAAAACATTAATATCAACGGTTCTCGTTTTGTTTTTAGCTTTCAGTTTCAAGCTTTTTGTTTGTGTAGACTGACTGATTCGTCAGACTAACTTACATACTAGTTAGTTAGTCTTTAGTTAGTGACTGTGACTAACAAGAATGGTTGTTTTGAATCGACTTTAAATAATTTATGTATTATTTTGCTGTTGTTAAGGATTTTAACAGAAGCAACAGCAAAATGTTATAATTTATTTTAATGATTTCGTAAATTTATTTTTGAATTTTTAATAATTGCGTTTTACAAATTTTGGTTAGAAATTTCTTTCCTTTTTCTTAATCATTAACAAAAATATAATGAAAGATTAAAAAAAATATCAAAATGAATGAATTGATAAAAACTAATGATGAAAAGTCCGGTAGTTAAGGAAGCTTCCCTTCCCTGACCACACCTAACCATTCAGAGACATTCCCAAAAAATAACAAAAAAATTAATTTGTATTGTAGAAAAAAGTTTGTGTAGGTTAGTTCCGTCGCAAAAGCTCGAAATTCGAAACTTTTTTTTAACCGTGAATTTGAATCTTTGAAGGAAAATTTTGAATAAATAAACAGAAAACATATTTTTGGTTTCTGTGATGAAATTCTATGAAAAGAAAGAAACCTAAAATTTATGCAAATCAACGGAAAAGTTCCAAAAGAACAGAAGAAACTTGTTTTTTGATAGGTTTGAAGGTTAAGTTTTTGTTTTATGTGGGTTTATTAGAATTTTTAGGTTGTATTTTTTTCTTTTGATTTTTATTTTAATTTTAGGTACATTATTAATTTTTCTTGTAATTTTTACAACTTAAAAGATGTTAATTTTTATGAACTATGTTCTTGAAGAATTTTTTAAGTTCTTAATAAAAAATTAGAAAAAGTGTTTATAAGAAAACTTATGGAAGGAATTTCATATAAAAATATGTCTTAAAATGTTAATAAAGTTTAAGAAAAAAATAAATGTTCATAATCTTCCAAAGATGGCAAGGAAAATAGCATTTTAAATGGTTTTTTAATAAAAAAAATGGTAAAAATATTAAAATAAAAAATTTAAACTTTTTATTGATAAAATTTACATTTTTAATTAGGATTACTTTTAATAATCAAAAATAATTTAAATCCAATATTTATTTAATTGTGAATTTTGTATTTGGAAAATGTCCATACAAAATTTGTAATTCAAAAAATAAAATATGAAATCGTTTAAATTATATTGAATTATTTACTGACTGAACAGTTTTTGTTTTAATTACAATTTTATCTTTTTAAATTTCAACAAAACATTACATATTTTCGGAATGTTTTAGAATTTTAAAAATTGGAATAATGAACTATGATATTAAATTATTATAAAGGAAACAATTTTATAAAAGAATGTAAATGTAAATAAAACGTTAAATAATGGGTTTTAGACAATATTTTGAAATGTTTCGTAATAAAATAACAATTTTGAACAAATTGTCCAATATATTTAAAATAATTTTTCAAAAAAATACCTTTAACTAACTACCGACAAATTTCTTTATTCAATGAATAATACCCCCCCCCCCCCCC
>HF708440.1:0-19191 GCA_000341915.2 Megaselia scalaris
ATACCAAAAAATTCCCTTTGAATTGAATTTTCGAAGAAAAAATCACCCTGCAAATTCTGTTCTTTTGTACTTGATATGTTGGGGATGTGTTAAATGTTTTTCATATGACAATAAATATTATACTTTACCCTGTCAAAACCAACGAATATATAATTTAAATAATTCAGAATCAAAATAAAAATATCCCGAATTTCTAATTAAAGAGGGTGAAATTTTTTAATGAATCTTTTAAATATTCAATTTAATGTTTTGTTATCACACGAAAATATTATCTTCTTAATTGGTTGTGGGTTTTGTGAATTTTCTGTTTAGTTTCTTACACTTGAGAACGAAAATCTCTTTAATAATTTAAGTGAACAAGAAAGTACGAAAAACACAAAATAATATTTAAATTTTGTTTTCTTTTCCAGATGGTGACTAGAACGAAAAAAATATTTGTGGGAGGCCTGTCAGCGCCAACGACGTTGGAAGACGTCAAGAGCTATTTCGAGCAATTTGGACCGGTAAGTATCCATGTCAAATTGTCTAGAAACAAACTATAGATAAATATTTCAACGATTTTGATGGTTTGATCAATAATAGTTTTTTTTTCATAATCATTTTTCTGCAAAGCGATTCTATTTCGTTTGTGCACTTGGAAAAAAGTATATGGTATGATGTATTTTGAGGGTAAATGAAAAATACTTGTAGGGTTGATAGACTAGGACACTACCAGACTTTTAAATTGCCAACATTCATCATCTGTTGCTGTTTTGAGGTTATTTGTAATTGAAATCTTCAGATTTCAGAGAAACTTCATCATTTATCACCTATTAGAAAAAAGTTCACAATCTAACTTTTAGCTCAAAAATTATCTGACTTAAATCAGCTGATTGCTACCTATAATCAGCTGTTTTATTCTTTGTGTAAAAAGAAAACTCTTCAGATGTAATAAACTTGTGACTTACCATCATTTGTCAGAAAAAAGTTGACAATCTACCATTTACTCATAAAACTTATGACTTTTATCAGCTGATTGTTTGCAATTTTCATATTTGAAATCTTCAGATTCTTTAACATTGTAAGTTGCCTTCATCTAACATCTACTGTAAAGAAACAGTATTCACAATCTACCATATTTTTCATAAAACATCTGAATTTTATCAGCTGATTGATTGTTGAAATCAGCTGTTAGATACTAAAAACTTCAAGAAGAAAGTTTTCTATTACCGGCATTTATCATCTATTACAAAGGGAAAAAAATCATTCATAAAACCTCCAAATTATATCAGCTGATCTGACTTAAATCAGCTGATATATGAAAAATACGTTTAGGTTATGTGTATTTGAAATCTTTACAAGCACTAAATATGTACGTTACCATCATTAATCATTTTCTGTAAAGAGAAAAGTTCACAATCTACAATAGGACTCAAAGAACATCTGACTTATATCAGCTGATTGTTATTTGCAATCAGCTGTTAATTAAAATTTTTACTTTTATAAGTAGTTGTTTGTATTGTCCTTATAAAACTTTTCATTTAACAAACAATTATGTATACTTTCCATATCAGCTGATAGATACTTTCAATCAGCTGTTAATTACTGAGAACATAGGAAATTCTAGGTCATATAATTTTTCAAGTGCTCCAACACTCCAACGAGTCAGTTTTTCTACTCATTTCCAATCAAATTTCAAATCAATATAAGGGAAAATGGAATTTCTATTTCACTTTAGTTTTCGATGAAACATATATATTTTGTAAATGTGGATGTTGTGTATGGTGTAGATATAGATACCGAGCAATCCTAGCAAAATTTCAAATCCTTTTTTCAATACATTTTTTTCCGTTGTTGTTGGAGGATAGCTTGTTGTTTGTTACCAACCAATATACCTTTGTTGTCTATACCATAAACATTATTGTTGATTGTTATAGGTTTAGCTATCTATCTAAGCCATTGCAATTTGTTATAATATTTTCACATTTCTTCTCTTTCTATATATAAGTATAAAATAAAAACGTCGGATGATCCGAGGAGCGAGCTGCTGTTTCTACACTGCTTTTGTCAGGGACGGATTAAGGGGCATTTTTGAGTGGGATGTTTTCAAGGATTTTATTGGAGGTATTCTTTTTAGTATTCTGGGAGTTGATGGTAACTTCCTTGTAGGGTACTATAGGAAATATTCTAGAGGTAAAACTTTTGGAATAGTGCTATATGCTATTGAGAGTAACCCTCTTCTACTCTTTTTGAATATGAACAGTTTGCATAATATTCGATATGTTAGAATTTTAGGAATAGGTGCTTTTGAAGGTAGCTACGAACTATTGAAATTACCTTCACAGATTTCTTTCAATCTCCACCCATGCTGTTTTTGCTACTTTTGGTCCTACATAGCAACATTTTTTTATATATATTTTTCTTTTTTCTGCAATGTATACGAAAATTTATTTTTATTTTATTTTCGACAATCAAATTTATGTTTTTTATATATTGTTCGTTCAAATAGAAAACCCCAATAAATGTAGATTTTTTTCCAATCAGAGGAAATAGGAATATATAGAAATCAATGAAATTGGTTTTATACATTTTTTCTCTGCTCTTGTATCTTGTTCAGGTAGAGAAGAGAAAGGAAGTAGCTTTTACGTGTTGTTCTGTAATTTTCTGTTGTTCAATATTGTGAAGATTTTGACAGAACACTTATCTTGACCTGGATATTGACGAAGTGCAGGAATGATTTGTGATTTCGAGTTCGATTTGTATTGTGAATGAGGGTAATTATTCTGAAATATTTCAGTTTTACATGAGATATTTCGTGGTTTTGAAATAAAATATGAACTATCTTATTAAGACGAGAATGAAAGGATTCAAAAATTATACCCAATAGGGTTCTATCGAATCTTGTAGTCATGAGAATAACAAGTTTTAGATTATATTGTAAAATTAATTAACTTATGATTGAATCAGATGTTCTAAAATATCAGCTGTTATATGGCTCATTTAACACGAATCAGCTGTTTGACCACACATCTTATAGAAGTCAGCAGATTCAAAGCATCCTCTGCTCATGCCACAATTCATGTTTTGCGGAATTCTTTATTCCAACTAAGTGTTTTAAAGTTTTCAATTTTCATGTTATGATTTGTAATTACCAGGTTCTCAAATCAGCTGTCTAAAGATAGCAGATCATATGTTGTACGGTATCTGTTTTTCGACAGTCTTTTCAAATCAGAAGATTTCTAATAGATTTTAAAAAAACTATCCAGACTATTTTGGTAGGAATGTAACAGATGCTCGAATCAGCTGTGTTAAAAAAAGGAATCAGCTGTTCATAGAAATCAGCTGCTTAATGACATCATTCCTTCATGTCACAAACTAAGAGGAATTAATTTGAAAGTTTTCAAATTGATTATATGCTCAAATCAGATGTTAATAAATTAAGCATCATCTGTTTCATAGTATATCAGTTGTTTAATACTGTGTTAGAAAAAGAATGCTTTCAATCAACTCCAAGAAGAACATTCTCCTTTCAATTACCCTACAAGTGAAAAAGAATGTCATGTATGCGTATGAAATCACACTCAATTTTCAAATTTCCTACACCTTTGACTCAATTTCCTTCTGTATTTCATCAATGGAAGTAGGAAATTGCCTTCACCTAGAATCAAACACATCCTGAATTCTCGAATAAACGAAAAAAAAATGTTTTGCTTCTGGAATTCTGCTTTTGCATATAACTATCTATCACAAAATCGTATTGGCATATGAACATTGTGACAATATTCACATATCACTTTATAAATGGAATCCTTTGTATTTGACATCAAATTCAGGACATTTAATAAATTGCATATCTCTTAAAAGCTTTACTGTATTGCCTTCAGACACATCAGCCGGACATGAGCTAAATAATCCAGCCGCTGTCAAAACTTTCTCTATAAAGTAAAATTTTTCAAAAAAGGATCAGATCTGACTTTAGTCGTCCTTAAGCCCTTATTTCTTCTCATTTCTAGAAAAATAAATAAATATGGAAAGAAATCTAAATAACGTTTCCTTTCTACTTATGTTGATGACGACGACTATAATAGTGAATCTCTGTGATTCCTTATGACAAGAACTATAGCAGGATGATGCTGATGATAGCAGCAGCAAAATATAAGAGAACAGAAAGCAATATTATTATGCAAATAATGTAGAAGTTGAGTAAAAAGCAGGATTATTATTAGAGAGACAAAAAATCATTTCCATAATGCATATTTCTTTATGAGGATGGGAAGATTGTATAACAGTAGCAAGCAATCGCTAGCTATCAAGCAATCGCAAGGATCCCAACAAAGATACATATTCAAAACATACAAGCGTCGACTGATGATTTCTTCAAGCTTCTTACTTTGATGTTGCTTTGCTTTGGCAACACGATGCAATGACGATATATAAATAAATATCAAGATTTGCTGTAGGGTGCGGTTGTAAGCAGTAGGGTTGGTAACGATTTAGTAAGAAATTTCATTTTACATATTTTGAAATTGACTGTTGTTAATACTGGAATAAAATTACGACATAGCCGACTAGATATAACACACAACATTGCCGACTAGAATTTATATTACTTTAATCATTCTTGTCTTATATTTAGGAGCACTACATTAAAATTTTTGCTTTCTAACATTGCCGACAAATATGTATAATAACTTCAAAAATATTGTCCAACATTGCCGACTAAAATTGATATAAAACATATCTTTAATAAGTTAATATTTCGACATTGCCGACTAAAATTTCTATCAAGCATAGAATATTGAATTTCCTTTCAGGGGCGGATTTAGGAGGGGGGGGCCATAGGGGCCACCCCCCCCCCAAGAGCGCTTTACCTTGATAGCGAACTTTCTTTGTCTTGGACGAATGTAGCCGAATCGTCAATATTCCTGACTTACAATTAAAATTTTATTCTAAAAAAAATTCTCCGTACGAATTCATCGTACGAATCGGAAATATTTCAGTAGTATAATCGTAGGCGACTTGTCAATATTTTAATTAAATGATTCCTTATTCCCGTCTCAGCAATTAAAATTTTATTCTACAAAAATATCTCATTTTCTCACGAATCATTCGCGAATCGGCAATATTTTGGTTGTATAATTCCTGGCGCAAAAATTCGAATTTATTTCGCGAAAAATTACTTTTCTCTTGTTCCACAACGTAAGAATCGGCAATATTTTAGAGGTATAATACCTGTATTTTTATAAGTTTTTGAAATTTAATACTCAATAAATTGAAATTAGCTTTCTATCAATTTTTACTCGTACGAATGGTCAATAATCATCCAAATCATAATAAAGTTCACCAAGCTTCAAAGCTACCAACAATCATTGTTTTAAATTCGCATTTCTAATTATTAAAATTGAAACATATTTTTCAAAAAATAACAAAGATAAGATTTTTAATTTCATAAAATATCAAAGACTTCCCACTCCCAAAAAAAATGTGTAAAATTTAATGAAAATCGTATACTTGTTATCATCTGAAATGATGATATCATAGTTCACTTGTGGTTGAGGATAGTATGTCTTCGTTCCATCCACTCGACTATCCAGAAGTGGATCTCCAAATAACTTTATAAGTGCTACATAGTTATTTTTAACATCAAATAACACAGAACCAAAAAAAAAACAACAAATGGTATAAAACACGAGATGTTTTATAGATACAGGATCCATGGAAACAGATGTACCACCATATTATATAGATATAATAAAAAAAGGATACTGAAGTATAAAAACAATTACACAAAAATCCAAGTGAGTGAAGTTGGGAAAAAATTCAAGAAAGGAAAGGAACGAGTAGAAAAATAACGCTTGTAAAGCAATAATTTCGTTTTAGTAAATGTTCTGATTTTCCTTCCATTCGTTTCATTTTTAATTACATCCTTCCCTCCAAGTACCTTTGAGTGTTGTACAATTTTACAAATTTTCTGGATAATTATATTATGCTTTACAAGCTGTGACGACGATGACGGAGACGACGATGTTCATTGGTACTGTTGCACTTCAAGGATTTCAAGTTTCAGTTTAAAGAATTTCATTGTTGCAGATGCAAAGGTTTGTAGTCTGTAATCTCTGATGTGTTCAAAGAGGTAGATTTATTGGATTCGAATAAATTTTATATTTAGTTTTCAGAAAGTTACTTATTTACATTTCTTTGAGAAACTATTGTTTTGTGTTTCAAACTTTTGACATCCAAAACTACATATATGTAGTTGCAATTGCAAACATATTTTTAGTCGTCTAATGGTTTTTAATTATAAACAGACGACAATGTTCGAAAGAAAAACTAAATGTTTGTAGTTTCTAATATTAACTGCTTTAGCCGACTACATTTTTGTAGTTTCTAACAAAACTTTACTGACGACATTACTGTATTTTCATAATTCATACAGCCACTTGAATGAAAAGATGGTCATACTTTTCTTCGTGGAACTATTTCTAACAGATTTTAACATTTTACATACCAGAAACTACATTTTTGTAGTTTCAATTTAAAAATCTAGCGAAGTTGGATTTTCCTCTTTACTACATTCTTGCAGTGTCCAACATTTCTGTGCCTTATTCGCGACTACATTTTTGTAGTTTCCAACATTTATCGACATTAGCCTAACTTCTCTGCTTAATTTTAAATTCAAAGATAATTATACCGATTAGTTTCATATATTATGTAGTTTTATAGCTTTTGTAATACTACACTTTTGTAGTTTAAAACATATTTCTACATAACAATTACATACGATGACTGAAATAAACTTAAATTTTTCATTATAATGGTCTCGTTATAGAAGTGCTTTACAGACAATCACCTTCATACAGCTGAACCCTATATGTGAATTTTCTCCCAGTGTTTATACTTAAAATGTATATAATATAGTCAAGTAAAAGTATAAAGTATGGTTTCCTTAGAATTGTTGAAATGCTGGATAAGCAATATAAATTACAGAAACAACTTTGTGACGAGGAGAATAAAATATATGAATGATTTAATAATATATTATTTCAGTTCTGGAAATTCATTGAAAAGGTTCGTTGGTCCTTGCAATATAATTGCTATTGCTACATTGTCAAAGGGCTTCTGACTGAATACGGATGGGACTTTCACATTTTTCTTGGTTGTTAATTTTAACTTTAATCATGTAATTTATGCATATACATTCACAACACATAAACAACGTTCATAAAGTAAAATTATGTAAGTGTAAATAACTCCGGGTTGTCCTTTTGTAAATTTAATGTTTTTGCCTGGAATTTATTATTATTTTTTATACGAATTTTTAATAATGAGAGTAAATGAAATGATGAAATGAAGATATTGATGGTAAGTCTGTCAAACGAATATCCATAATCCTCTCTCCGAGCAATTAAAAGTATGAAACGGTTTTCTAACACCTTTCCACTTTTGACATAATCCCTGAGGAAACATCTCGACCATTTCACATGTTCCGACAATTTGACAACTACCCCGAGGAAAGCCAGGAACGGAAGCACATTACAATAAAAGCCAAAAAGAAAATTGACCTAGTTTTGAAAAAAACCGATTATCCTAAAAACTAAATATTCCTTCAAACTGAAAAGAAAATAATCCTCCCGAAGGGCTCTATTATACCGATTTATATCTCATTTAAAGGCTCCTTCGGTACACTTTTTGGTCTTAGCAATCTTCTTTTCTTATAATTCTTAAGATTTTAAACACATTTCTCCAGGGAATCATTACAAAGCAGGAGGAAAGATGGATTCTTATTCCAGCTTTCAATGATATTTTATTTGAGTGGGTTGAATAGATAAAGAAAAATTATGGAATTATATTATATAATAACTATTTTATTGGAATATAACGTTTCTGTACAACGTTTCTGAAATGTTTCAGTTTTCTTTGAATAGCCTGCAATCACATGATATATCAGCTGGGAGGAGATGAATTTTTGATTCCTTTTGAAAATATCATCTGTTTTCTTAAATCAAGAGTTGAATCATATGACTTTTTTTACAATATCAGCTGAGAGTACATAAAAATATTAGTTGCTCTTCTTTTTGTGGAATCAGCTGATTATGTAAACCATCATATGACATTGTAAATAACATCTGTGAGATTAGTATGTCAGTTAATTTAAAACAAAAATATGAATTTTAAATTTTGTAAAATTCTTCAGTAACTTCTGAAAATATCAGCTGATATTCATCATTCTCAATTACTTTTTAATATATCAGCTGATGATTTTCTTTTAATGAATCAGCTGATATTGAAAAAAAAAACATATGACAATATAAATATCAGATGTAAGAAGAGTTAGTTTTGTAAAAATTTCAACCAAATCTATGAAAACATCTTCCCTTCTGATTTTTCATCAATGATAAATGTTTGACCAAAGTAACCTTTAACTTTAAAATTTCCATTACCCCCAATAAAAAGTAAAATAAAACCACCCACAAAATCCCCTTAATCATCGAAAATCCAGAAATAAGAGCGCTTTACCTTGATAGCGAACGAAGCCAAACCAAACCGTAGTCATCATTTTCATTTTTAATTTACGAGAAGAAAATTCTCGCTCTTTTACTCCATTTTGTATGCGCATAAATTAATAATTAATTACATTGAATTAAATTTTTGGTTCTTGTTTAATATTCATTCATACATTGTTTGTAGTATATCTCTGGAATATTATATGGGAGTTTAAAACGGCAAAGCAAAGCACGACACGGAACGGCACGGCGTGATGAGCCAGCCCCAGCACAGAATAGCTCCACAAACACATCAGCAGAAAATATACATATTACTATACAACAGAAAAAAAAGTGAAGAGGATAAATGTACCAAACTCTCGTTCCAAGGATATGTATAATTCTACGTTTTAGCATTTTACCCATTTTACACATTCGTAAACGTTAACGATGGCAGCCAGCAACCAAAAGCAAAAAAGCCATTGTATAAATCACATTTCAAAATTTATTAGTAGCTGAAGCTGGAGCTACGCTTTCTTTTACAGAATTGTATTTTTGTAGTTGTGCTTCGATTTACAGGGTGTTTTAGGATAGCATTTTAGTTTAGAGTCAGGAAATGAAGATTTAGCTTGTTTTATTTCAAAAACAAAAGCACTTACGTAAATGTAGATTTGTAGTCGTATAATGCAGTCACGGAATTACAGTGTTCAGCTTTTAAAATTCATTGTTCATGTGCTGAGTTTTGTAGTATGTAATCTCTGACGTGTCTAATCAATTTTGCTTTCTTTTTTTCAAGAGATTTTCATATTTTTTCTGGAAACTACATTTTTGTAGTTTTTAAGGTATTAAAGCCAAATAACTATAAATTTGCAGTTTCAACTTAAACCGGCATCTGCATTTGCCTTATTTTAAGTCATCTAGTTGCTTTGGTTTAGGATATATGACAATATTATCACAACAACATTTTTGTGGTTTCAAATATTAATGTGTTTTAGCCAATTACCTTGCCGATTACATTTTGGTAGTTTTAAACATTTGTCTTCTCTATTTCACAAAATTCTTTGTTTGTAGCTCTCAATAATATTGAAGATTTTTTAGAAAAAGATTCAAAAAATATATTTTTGTGGTTGCAGTTTTGTAGTCATATAACATATCGAACACAAATTCGTGTTACGAGAAATGTGTTTTTATTTTTATGAATACTAACGAATTTTCTTCATTTTCCTTTTTCAAGAAATTGTATTTTTGAAGTTTATAATAGCGTTTTCATTAAATTCATAAGAATATCAGTTTCAGTTGTAGTTTTGTAGTCGCAATAGCTTTTTTGTCTCATGATAGTAATATTTGAGTTCGACATATTTAAAATCAAAGCTATAACAACACCTTTGATAAAACTAAAGAAATGTAGTTTTGTAGTTGCAAATAATAATTTCTTTTAAGGCAATGAACTTGAAAACTATTTTTTATAATCCCCCCCCCCATATTAATGAGATAATTTATCGCTTTTTTCAGCTTTTTTTTTTAGTATAATTTGGTAACCCCAAGCAAAATAATAATAAAATTAATGAATTGAAACTAAGAGCAAATAAATATGGAAACCCTTTGTAGAAATGAAATCGCAATCCTCTTAATAAGTCCTTTCACATTATAAAAACGCCAATCTCATAAACCTTCGCTGTCCCATTATCCCCAGGACCCCAAAGGGAATAGCAAAAATGCTCTAAATAAATAGTCCTTTAATATTCTTTAAATCCATTCCTTCTTCCAAGTCTCATACAGCGAAACATTCACAGTAAGAAAGCAGCAGCAGAATAAGACATATTGATTATCCTTCTTTATTCGATACTAGAAGCCACTACTGGAAAGAATTGTAGGCAATGTTGGGAGAAGGTTCTATTTACAGGTCCCTAAATTGGAGTTTTTTACATTGTTTACTTTTTTCTACTTATAAGGGAGAAACTCCTTCGTCTGATTTAAGTAGTCCTATTTGAGAGGGAAATAAAAGTAAAGATAACATATCCATAATTTGAAATTATCACTCCCTATATATTAGAAGGACGGATATATTTTTTATATTTTATCGTAAAATCCCGGAAATTATATCAAACAATAAAAATACTATATTCACTACTTAAGGGTACTGCTCCCTATGATTAGGCGGAAGCACGGATATTCTTTCAATTTGAAATTTAATATGTCTCGTCAGAAGTGACTGTCCGTAAACTCCCGAAAATTATATAAAAAAAAAGTACCATATCCAAAAATAGGGGTACTACACCCTATGATTAGGCGGAAGCACGGATATTCTTTCGATTCAACATTTAATATGTTTCTTCAGAAGTGACTGTCCGTAAACTCCCGAAAATTATATAAAAAAAAGTACCATATCCATAAAAAGGGGTACTACATCCTATGTTTAGACGGGAGGAGTGATAAATGAATTTATTCAAGTTCTTACTATTATCTTTTGAATTGACATTCAATATATTTCATCAAAAAATACTGTCCTTGAAGTAGTCATAATGTAGGGGTACTCTCCCTATGATTACACAGAGGGTGGGTAGCTAAATTTTATCTTTTCTTTCGAATTGATATTTAAAGTTTTTAATCGTCATCTCTCTGAAATTATAAAAAGACACATTTTCCATAATGTGAGGGTACTACTCCCTATGATTAGACGGGAGGTTAAATAGTCGAGTTTACATAATCTTAGCATCCTTTGGAAAAAAACATATCAAATACTTCATTAGAAGGAACTATTCTTACACTCGCTAAAAAAAAGAATAAAAAAAACTGTCCAGACCCATAATTTGAGGCTACTACTCCCTTAGATTATACTGAATAACTTCACTCAAATTAGCAAGAAGAATACTTTTCACATTTGTTTTTTTGTTCATTAGAATTGGCTAAGAAAATCTGTCGGAAGTTAGAAATAGGGCTCTCTCTATAAATTCTAGTGTACTATAGTCCTTATGAGTTGCCTAGCTTTGATCCTAGTAAACTTATGTTCCCAATCTAAAGTTCAAATCGAATATTACCGACAGTCTTTGTCAACCAAAAAATCTACCATCCCTGAAATAAGCGAATGCTAAGAAGCTGAAATACAAAATAAAAAAAACTACAACGACTTTGAAGGAAGCAAAAATATACTCTATGTAATAGAGGGAAGCAGAGTCAGAGAAAAAGAAAGGATATCTTGAAATAAGCATAAAATATCAGGCTACTGCAAATAATGTCCTTTTTAAGAGGATCCAACAAACTGGAATAAACGTTAAATTTACCAGAAAAGGCTTCAATTTGGCTTTAGATTTTGGCTTGCTTTTTATCCCAATGATGTTTTTTTTCTCTGTTCGTCGTCGTTTTCATTCAAGAAGAAGGAAAGTTCTTCTTATTTTTATTCTTGAATCAGCCACTGCTGCTGTATTTTTGTTTCTAGCAACGTAGACAAAAATATGTCAAAGGAGAATAAAGGAAACGAAAGAAGAACGTTAGTGACGCAATAAAACCAAAAAAATCCTTTATAATCCACTAGTAGCAGTAATAACAATAAGAATAAATACTATACAATATTGAAGGGGTAGCTTTATAGATTCTATTCTTCCATACTTTCATATGTAGGAGAGAGTGGGACTCAATGATGCTAAGAATGCTATGTTTTCTTCATTCATTTCTTAATACTGTGTGTGTCTCTCATGACTGTTCCTCTAATGAGAATTCTGAATTTGTACACACAAAACCTCTTAAGTTGGCCTACAATCGTTTTAGAAAGAGATTACTGAAGTGATCGTCGGTAGAAAGAAAAAAAAATAATTGCTGTAAACTAAAATATTTCTTCGGCGAATCGCCTACGAATCGTAAAATGATTCGCCTATACGAATCGTTTAGAAAGATAGAAGGAGACTACGAATCGTCTCACACGTTAGAAATAAATGACAAATAATTAATAGAAATCATATAAAGTACTAGAGAAGGAAATGAGTACTTGCGATTCGTCTACGAATCGTTTCAGATTAAATTTAAAAATCAAATAGAATCAATCCCGATTTGACTATACGAATCGTATTGAACTATAGAAAGAAACGGCATAAAAGAACAACAGAATTCGGCTACAAACTGATTCAGATGATAAAAAGAGACTGTTAGAGTAACAAAAAGAATATCTATTTCATCGGTTAGCCTACGAATCGTTTCAGGCAGAAACGCAACAGAAATTATCCATAACAAATATGGAGAAAAGTAAAGATTATTTACTTAGAAAATTCGCTTACGAGTCTTTCTCTTTTTTAAACAATCGTTAGAATTATGGAAAAATAGGGAGCACTAGTTAAATTAAAATAGTATTTGCTTCAGCGATTAGCCTACGAATCGTTCCAACTGTAAATAAAGATGACGGAAGTTGATAAGAGAAAGTACCAGAGGGAAAAAGTGTACTAAATTCAGCATTGCATCTACGAATTGTTTTAGATGGAAATAAATGACAGTGTTGATTCGCCTATACAAATCGTTTCGAAGAATTCGCCTACGAATCGTTCCAGAAAGTAGAAATAGACAGCAACACTAATCAATATAAACAAGAAGGAGCTCAAGAGAAGTACTTATTCATCGTTGAACTTACGAATTGTTTTAGATAGAAATAAATGACAGAGTTGATTCCAACTCGCCTATACGAGTCGTTTCGAAGAATTCGCCTACGAATCGTTCAAGACAGTAGAAATGGAAGATAAATAATTCATGGTAAGTCTGGAATAAAATATGGAAGCGATAATTTAATCAGTTCTAACATTTCAAACTTCAATCCAGAAAGTGGTTTTATAATTTCATACACATCCAATAATCTTCAGTTACTCCTAAAGCAATCCCAACTTTCCCTTAAAATGTTCATATTCTTCCTTTCTATAATACACATGTACAAATCCATACTTTACTTATAGCTATTGTCTTTAGAATAAACGACATAGAAAGAAATGGAGGTTTTGTGGGGTGTGAAGGATATTGGTTTGAGATATTATAAGCTTGTAAGCGAATATTGACATGTGATTGAGGGTAATTGTTCATTTTCATTTCCAGAATTATTTGTAATGGAATTCTTCGGAAATTATTTATTCTTCTTTGTTTGGAAGGCGGAAGGACTTATTTATCCTCAAATCATAGTAAGTAATTTGTTCTAGCATCATGTGCACAGTTGGCAAATTTGGCTTCTTTGTATGTTTTTAGGATTTCTAGAATAATTGATTCTAAGAAATTTATCATTCAATGGAAAAGGAATAAAGTGCTTTAATCCAAGTACTATACCCTAAATTAAATTCTTCAATAAATGATAATTTGTGGAAAATTGAATTTCATAGCAATATTTAGAGAGGAAAATAACTTAATTATCTCAAATTATTTGGTGTAAATTCTACAAGTGCATATAGAATAGATTCCTCCAGAAGCCCTAGTCAGTTAGCCAAAAGTAAGCAGCAGAAGAAAAAAAAATAGAAAATATTGTATTGGAATTGGAAAGGAAACCGCCTATTAAGGAAGCGAAAGTTTATTTATGTTTAAGTTTATTCGTATTGCTTCTTGACATGCCATGGAACCGCCTTTTCGTCCTTTGTTTCTCAGTTTTCCACAACAACTTTTCTTGTGCTTCCATACTTCATCTATACAAATGTCGTTTTGCATTTTCTTTGAATGAATTAGGGATGGTAGGTTTTCAGTAAGAAATTGGTCTTAAATACATTACATTTCAATTTAATTGGTTATACTGTTCATAATTTTCCAACTATAGATATTCCTCACTGTATTCAAATATTCAACATTGTATAAAAATAATAAGAAATTGTTCAATACAGTCATTCACCAAAGTATAACACTTTTTCGAAATATTCACCATAATCAAATAATGACCACGATAAAAAATTTATTCAGAATTACTGACAATCACCAAAGTATAACAGTTGTTCGAAACATTCACCTAAGTATAACACTTGTGTTATACAGTGAACAACAAGAATATAAAAACTTTTTAGAAATTATTTAGTTACATAATTTTACTAACGGATATTCAAATATTCACCATAGTATAACAGTTGCAATAAACTGTTATACATCAATGAACAATTCACCACCGTATAGAAATAATTCAGTTACAGACATTCTCTTAAATAAAATATGTAAATAAAACCCATCTCTACACCAAATAGGATGGCGATGAATTACTGACAATCACCAAAGTATAACAGTTGCTCGAAATATTCACCTAAGTATAACACTTGTGATTGAATGTTATACAGTGAGCAACAAGAGCATAAAAACTTTTTAGAAATAATTTAGTTACATAATGTCACTAAAGTATAAGGGATATTCAAATATTCACCACCGTATTACAGTTGTAATAAACTGTTATACATCAATCAAAAATTCACCACTATATAGAAATAATTCAGTTACAGACTTTCTCTTAAATAAAATATGTAAATAAAACCCATCTCTACATCAAATAGGATGGCGATGATGATGGCGGTTTGGCTTGGTTCTTCCTTCCATGAAACACGGAAAACTAGAAAACTAAAGAATAAACTGAAATAAAACTCACTAAAGTCACACAACTTAGTTAGCAGAAGAGAAAGAGTTAGCTTCTTTCCTTCTCTTTAATGAAACTAATGTGTATGTTGAGTTTTCTGTAATTATTTATTATTTCCTTAGCTGCGACTACGAGGACGACGACATAGTCGTCGACGTCGATGATTCTTATTCCTGGTTATATTTTATATTTACCCATAAAGAAACTTTTTTAGTACTGTGAAAGTATTGGTAGGGTATTTTGAATGGATTCCTTTTGCTTTTGCCATGGAGTATGAGTGGTATGAGTCTGTGTCAAGTTCATGAGTGTTACTTTATATTACTTTGGAATTTCTGGTTTATTGCACTTTGGCATGGTTGTTTACTTTTTTATATCCTTTTTTTCTGGATTTCTGCATTGTCTCGGGCTTTCAGGATAATTACTTTTGAGAAATAGTATCTATCCATCTTGGTGCTCATATTTTATGATAGTTGCACAACAAGGATAACTTTCTAAATGATTTGTTATGTTTTTATTTTATATTCCTTGTTTAATAGCTGAGACACTCCTTGATTATATTTTTCACTCTATTTGATTTGCTAATTAGTTAATTTGATTATTAGGTGTATAATTTCTATAAGTTGCTGACATTTTTATTAAAATGATTGAAAGTAGTTTTTGATTCGAAAGTAACGCTCAAGCTAAAAATATTCACTAAATTATAAATATAAAATATTCGTCAAACAATAATAGCTTTCATATACAATAGAAAATGTTATACAATATAAAAGTTTAAATTAGAAAACAAGATTTTAGCTTATTTTATTTTAAAAAATATGTTTTCTCCGAATTTTATAATATTCTTAAAATATTCACCTTAATATAACAGTTGTAGTAAACTATCATACATCAAATTAATATTCACCACAGTAGGAAAACATTATTCAAAAAGAATTGATTCGTTCATTGATATCGCGCAAATTTATAATTTTTAATAATTCACCAAATTATAACAGATTTTAAGTAACTGTTACATTAAATAAGTTTAAAATTAGAAAACAAGATTTGAGCTTATTTTTTTATAAATACACCTTTATATAACAGTTATAGTAAACTATTTACACAGAACTAATATTCACCACAGTATGAAAATTATTTATTATAACAGTTCTTAGTAAAAAATCATACTGTACAAAAAAGGAAAGTTATATTAATTCACCATAGTATAACAGTTGTGATATCATGTATTCAAATATTCACCACTCTATTAAAAAGGATAACTTTGAATATGATTTGCTATGTCGCCAGTGATTTTGTTTTGCAAATTACTAAATTTGTTTATAAATTGTAAGTTTTTGCTTCCTGGATTGTATTTTCCGTACAATTTCCATAAATTTCACGTGTATTATTTGTTTAAATTAAAGCTTGTATAAAAGCAATAGAAAATAAATACTTCTTATCGAAAGTTGCTCAAAGTTTCGACTATGAATATTTCGCTTTTGCTATATTTGATTTTTGCAGTTTCGGCTGAAGAAAAGTTCTTTAATTCCAAGTCATGCCCGTCATTAGAGCTAGCTCTAAGTAAATCCCACGGAGATATTTGTCTTAAAAAAATACTTCAGATCGGTTTGGGAGCTATACCAATGTTTCCAACGAAAGTGTCATCAATAATATGTAATGTGAACAATATATTGCCGTAAGTACAAAGAAAGTTTGAAAAGAAGAAATTTAAATAATTTTCTGTTAGAACTATCCATTCATGTGCTGATGATATTGGCTTCTTTATAAATTCTGGAGATCAATACATGGAAGTAACAAAGGCCAACATGTATAATTTGCCTAAACATTTTATTCCCAGCAACTCTAAGATTGTGTAAGTATATCAAATGAAAAGTTTAATATTCCTTTAAAAATCTTTTCTAGAATGTATATTCATGGATGGACATCGCAGTGCGATGAAACTTGCAATAATAAAATAAAGGCCGCAGTAAAAGATTCTGTGTACATATGTGTCCAGTGGAACTCTTGTTCATCTAATGAATATTACACGGCTGCTAATACTATACAATCATCTTCAGAAGCCGTATCCAAATTTATTAATGATATAATTTCGATAAAATTTAAAGTTCCAATTTCAAATAACTTTTGATTGGACATAGTATGGGATGTCATCTAGCAGGACGAACAGGAAGAACATTGCAGTCATTGTACAATAACAAATTAAACAATATTGTTGGAATAGACTGTGCTGGACCAATGTTCAAGGGTGATTTAAACTCTCGAATCCAAGACACTGATGCCAATAATGTTATAAGTTTGATGTGTTCCTATGCATTTGGTCCAGGATCGAGTATTTATGGAACCCACAACTATATAGTAAATAATGGTGGCAACCAACCAGCATGTGCATCTGACGAAAAATGCATGGATGGACTTGTGTCTATTTTTCCCTGGACTAAAAGTTGCTCACATGCATTTTGTTGCAACTTAGTAGCTGAACTTCTTTCTTCAAATAGCTCCCAGTTCTTTGTATCTCGTTGTGATTGTTTTACCAAATGTACTAAATCTGAACCTAAGACATGTCCCTTGTCACTTGAACCCAATAAGAATTGCGCTCCTGGATTATTTTCCGTATATACAAACAACAATTCACCATACGCAATGGGCGAGGAAGGAGCTAAAGGATGTAAAGGCTGCTCAGATTGTTATAATTGTTATCCTAGTTTCGCGACTGTATTTAGTTTTAGCGGAGATGGAAGGTATTGTTATTAATTATGAAATATAAAAGAATGGCATTTCAAAATAATATTTGTCAATAATTTGATTGATAAATGAAGATTCTGTGGTGATATTGAAATCAGCTGATTAACATATGATTCAGTATTTTTGAAGGTATAAGATACAATGTTATAATGTTTTATTGTTGGATGCGCTGTATATTCTTCAACTGAAATAGTTTAGCACAAGTTCATTGGTAAAAGAAAATTTGCAGGACTATATTCCTTGCAGGACTATTCTTCCTGTTCGTCATGAAATCAGCTGTTGACATATGATAAACATATGATTCAGTATCAGATATTTCACGGTACATCTCCTTTATCGGTGTTATAATATATTATGTTTGTAATATGTATATGTACTGTATCTCTTCAATTCAACTCCTGAGCACAGTAGTTTTATCAGCTGATCGATCAGATTTTTCCTAATCTGTATGTCAGCTGATGAACATATGTTTCTAAAAAGCAAAAAAAAGATGGTTTTCAGAAAAATTTTATACAGTTTTAATAAATTACCTAGAAAAATATGAAAATTACAGACTCTCCACGATAGCTTATATACCATCTGAATACTTATTATGATAGCATTATAGCCTCTTAATTTTTAAATTGCACATCTTTCAAATATAATATATTGCAATAATTCATGAAGACACGCCCTTACAAATTGCTTCCTTAATGCTTTTACTCTCTTAATGGCCTTGTTCCCCCATCAAAAAAGCCTTATGAGGTAGGGTGGTATACAAAATTCAGACCTGACAGTTTTCAGAAAACCCACTCCAGACAACCGCATTCACCTCTCATCTTACAAAATAATTGAAATACCTTCAACTTCATGTTGGCAATTTAACTAAGAGAAAAGTCAGTCGACTGGAGGAAAATCAATTAAAAGTGCCAAGTATGTAACTAAATGTTCTAGCATTTAAGTTGTCGTGTGACACATTAGATTCTCGAAAAGTTGAAAGGAACCACAAAAACCTGAACGAAATGAAATAAAACGTGTCAAAATAGAATTCCTTATTAATGTTAGTGCTTTTCTTTCTTCATTGTACTATAAAATATTTCCTCTACCTTCTTCCCAGACTTCACCTGAATGGAAACGAACATGACAGTTTTTTTGTATAGTTTCTCCTTGTTCCATTCAGTTGAGAATGTCACTATAAATGTTACCTACTTGACATTCAATCCATCTTTACATCATATTCTATCAAAACTAATTTTCTACCCTATGTTTTCCCACTTCCTACCACTTTTCTCTGGGGTGGTTTTATTTGGATAGTGACTGACTAATAGATGATAAGCTAATCTCTTGACTTGAACTTTTTTCTTCAAGATGTTAATGTTTCTTCAAGTGATTTCATAATTGAGAGTAATTGAATAATAAATATTCAGCTGACTAAGAAAATCA
>HF708440.1:19756-30200 GCA_000341915.2 Megaselia scalaris
TATTTTTTTAAATGTATTATTCTACGAATTTTATAATTTTCGAAATATACACCTTTATATAACAGTTATAGTAAACTATTATACACAGAACTAATATTCACCACAGTATGAAAATTATTTATTATAACAGTTATTAGTAAAAAATCATTCTGTCAAAAATGGAAAGTTATATTAATTCACCATAGTATAACAGTTGTAATATAATGTATGCAAATATTCACCACTATATTAAAAAGGATAACTTTGAATATGATTTGATTCGTTCGTTTATAACGTGCAAATTTATAATTTTTTATAATTCACCAAATTATAACCGATTTTCTATAAATGTTATACAATATATAGGTTTTAAATTAGAAAACAATATTTAAGCTTANCACCTGATTATGAAAATCAGCTGATTAACTACCAAAACCACGTGTATAAATTACTGCCTAAAAGAAACTGCCTTAAAATCTTCATTTACTATCTTTGATTGAATCCATGTCTACCATTCAAAAGAAGAAAGCTATCAACAGTTCAGCTGTTAGAAACATCATTTTTGAAATAACAGAGTAACAATTCAAAATCTCTGATTTTTAAAATCAGCTGACAGACTGCCAAAATCAGCTGACAGACTACCAAAATCAGCTGTATAAATCACATGCTAAATCAATTTTGTACAAAAACTGCTTAAAAAGCTTCAATTACTCTCTTTGATTGTAAAATCCGTGCCTCCCATTCGAAAGCAGAAAGCTACCAACAGAGACCATATTCTTTCCTTCCTCGTCCATCCAGTCGGTCGTTCTTACAAAGGACAAAGAAATTAATTCGATTAAATGAAAAGAACAACATGAAAGGTAATTGGGTGTCGATATTAATTCTGGTCTCACCTTCTATAACAAACTTATGAAACTGGTAGAACACTAAATGTATGAGGGTCATTGAAAGGTCCAGACCATAAGGAATATGTGTGAGAGGATGGTATGGCGTGGGTGAAATATAAATTGCAAACCATTGGAATTGAATGAATAGATATTTTGTCTCCATGCGACACGATTATTATTTTCATCCATGTTTCTCTAGGAGGGGGTTTTGTCGTTTTCCATGTCGATGCATGGGGAATGAGAGAGGACAGTCAGAGAAAAACATTAGATTTTCGGAAAAGGATACTCTAAACAAAAGATTCTTTTTTTTTGAACAAAAAAGCAAAAATCCTTGAACAATTGTTTTAATGTTCTTTTGATTTGGTTGTTCCTATCCTTGAAAAGTCTTTTTGTAAATTCAAAATCTAGTTTTCTTCTTTTATGATATTGTTTTTGGTAGTAGTAAAGTGGATTGAGGGTAAACCTACTTGGTTATTGTATTTCTAGAAAGTAATTCTGGTAGGAAAGCTAGGAATTTGTTCGTGAATATAATTGAGTATTCATTTATTTTCCTTGTACTTTAGTTGTTTTTAGGTTGTTACAATGACCCTTCTATTTCCATTGTTCTAAAAAGGGGATAAATTTAGTTTTATATAAAACATAAGTTTGAACAATTACTTTGTTTGTTCAGGGTAAATCTAAACAAAATATTTTAGAAAAGTGATATCTTTGCAATTTACAACATTATGATGATATAATTTTGATATTTCTTAAACTATTTGTTATTGTCGGTAAATTATGTTTGATTAAATATCATTAAAAGTTCAAGAAATATTTAAGCCGAATTTTATAGAAATATTGAAAAATTACTAGTTTTATAATTTATAACATCATAACGATATCATTGAAATGTTACTTAGTTATAAACAAATTGTTTTTGTCGGTAAATGATTGTTTGTGATATGTTATAACAATTTTAAAAAAATATCTACACAAATTCTCTTAGAAATATGATATTATTACAATTTATAACATCATGACGATGTAATTGAGATGATATGTTCTGATAGACAATTCGTTATGATCGGTAAATGATTTATAATTATAAATTATTACAAGTTTCAGAAATATCTAAAACAAATCTGGTATAAATGTGATATATTTTTAAGATTTATGATTTATAATATCATGACGATATCAATAAGATGTTATATACTGATAAACAATTTATTATTGTCAGTAATGAATTTTAGATATATATTTTAATAACTTGAAGGGATATCTAAGAAATTCTGTAAGAAATGTAATAAGATTACACTTTATAACATCATGATGTCATCAATGAGATGATGATTTCATGATAAGCATTTTTTTATGATGGATAAACAATTTTTAGTAATATATTTTTATAATTTCAGAAAAATATCACAATTACAAATAATTATAAAATGAATATTTAAAACTTATTGTCGCGATGATGACATTGCGATGTCATAGATATTTGACAAAGGGAAGGCTAAACTTAGATCACGTTTATTCATCTTGTCTCAAAACATCATCGAATGATAAGAAAAAACACTGAATTTGTAATAATTATATCATGGCGATATCACTGAGATATCGCAGGGGGGGGGGTTCTCCTGGAAAATTACTTGCAGAAAATTGTTTTAGTTTCTCAACTTTTATTTGATTTTAATGAAAATATTGAGAGTAATTGAATCATTATTGGTTTTCAGTTTCTTAGATGAATTGGGGAGAGAAGAAAAATATTCAAGGAGTATCCAAATTCGTGGTCTTTATAATCAAATCGGTAATATTTCAGATTACACAGCTGATACATTATACAGCTGATAATTCCGGTTGTACAGCTGATAATTCAGGTTATACAGCTGATAATTCAGGTTATACAGCTGATAATTAAGCTTACATAGCTGATAATTCAGCTTACACAATTGATATTTCAGCTTACAGAGATTATATTTCACCTTATACAGGTGATATTTTAACTTTCACAGCTGATATCTCAGCTGGTATTCCAGCTTATACAGTTGATATTTCAACTCACACAACTGATATTCTATTTCACATAGCTGATATTTCAGCTTAGACGATATTCAGCTGATATTTCAGCTTATAAAGCTGAAATTACAGTTTATACAGCTGATATTTCAGCTGATATTCTAGATTATACAGCTGATATTTAAGCTTACACAGCTGATATTCTAGCGTACAAAGCTGATATTTTAGTGTACAAAGCTGATGTTAATGCTTACATATCTGTTATTTTGGTTTATACAGCTGATATTTCAGAGTTTACAGATGATATTTATAGTTGATATTTTATATTATTATACAGTTGATATTTCATCTTATTTTGCTTACGCACCAAATATTGTTAGCTTACACAGCTAATACAAAGAAGCTGTATTATTAGCTTACACAGCGAATACACAGAATCTGCATTATTAGCAGCTTACGCAGCTGATATTTTAGCTTACACAGCTGATATCTAATAACAACTGTTATTTCAGATTATACAGAGGTTTTCCAGATATTCCACTTACACAACTGATACGCAGTCAATATTTAAGCTAAACCATCTAATATTTAACTTAAACAGTTGATATTTGAACGTAAATAGCCTGTGTAAAGGCTTAAACAGCTGATATTTTAGACAAAACAGCTGACATTGATTTGTAGTTTCCTTTATTGACTTGATATGGCTTTATTAGAAAAACGAAGATAGCTATGTATGAAAAAAAGTACTACCTACAATCGCAGTACATATAATCAAATAGCTGAGTCAAGAATCATAAAAAATAAAAAAACCCTCTTCAAAATACAAAGCACTCGTTTCTTCATCAAATCACACTTCAATTACTCCCAGAAAATATATAATATTCTTGTATAAATAATGAGCATAAATCCCAGAATGGACACACGAACAAAGTAGAAAACAGTTTTGTCCTTCCATGCTGCTATTCCATACCATGTTTTCCATATTATCCCTCTGAGAATAATTGAAAATGTCAGTCTGCTTCACAATTTATGTAATTCCTCATTGTACAAATACTCTCAATAAGTTGTATTTAAATAAGCTCCATCTTTTTTTTCCCTCATCAGCTATAAAAAAATCATAATTTCCCCAACCACCCGCAAAGACATCATTACATTCACTGTCGAGAGATGGGGAGTCGAATGGAGTCGAGTTGGGACCGAAAAAAAAAAACAGTAGCAGAAAATGCAAAACAGCCTACTATGTACCATATGACTTCAATCCACAAAAACCATAAAAGTCAGAAAAATTATTCAAGAACACACCATTTTTCATAAATAAAAGCATATGGCCCCACTTTTAATGAAAATTTAAATATTTAATGACACTCATTCTATTTATAAGGAATATCCTTAACAAAGGACTCTGAGATGAGCTAGCTACTAGCTACGTAATGAGCTATCATAAAAATATCCCTCCGCTGTGGAGTGTTTGATTTAAATGGTATATTTTTATTTTATATGCGAAACGGAAGATGTTTTTGGCTTGGTTGGGCTCTTTTTCCGTTTTTCTGCTATATTTCTCATTGTTTTTTTTTCTAAATTTTCCTCCAAAAGCTATGAAACCATAGCATGTCGGCTTCAAATAAATGTCACATTTCGGGATACATAAAGTTGACTAAAGGACTATCTTAATTAACACCATACATATAGACACACTCTCTATATATGTTATGTATGGATATCGGACTCTTGGCCATAAAATAACAATATCCTTTTAAGGAATGAACTATTTTATTTTGCTACGCATATCGTGTGAAAACCTCTTAAATATTTTTCCCGTTTCTTGGTTTCTTGTTATTAGGTCGTAGACTTCACTTAAAGAAATATATATTTTTGAAATATTGGATTTTTTCATTAAAGTTGCAGTTTATGGCGGAATGAATTTGTGGAATTATAATATAGATATTTAAAGCTGGAGTCAAAATGGTTGTGAGTAATGCTCATTTGTATTTTTTTTAAGGATACATCACATATGGAAGTTCTTTTATGATATATATGAATTTTTTATAACAGTTCATACTATAATTTGTTTTTTTTTTGTGATATTGGGGGGGGGGTTTTGTGAGATCGCTATAATATCACTGGGATGTCATAGGGACTATATGAACGTGTAGTGATGATATGATGAATGGGATTCTTTAGAGACATATTGACGTTTATAATGAATAAACATGTCCGTGGATTGTGTTTTAAATACAAATCTTTTACAGTGTCACAGTCACTGACTCTTGTCCAAACATTCTAAGCCAGTATGAACGAAATATTGTAGAAAAAATCTGTTCTGTTCTGTCGTTCCGTAAAAAAGTGCTGGTGGTTGTATGGTCATTTAATAAAAAAGCTTGCTCAATTAAACATTACAACAATTTTATGAATAATGTTAGTAATGGTTGATTTCTAGCTTGTTGGTATGTTGTTTTCCATAGAATCCTTGTTGGTATAAATATTGTACAATGTAGTTGCAGTTGGATGGTCTGTCAATTTATTTTATTCATTCCATTTACACAGCAAAATATAATGTTTGGATGGAAATAATATTTAGTCATGAGGTGTGGAAAATTTTAAACTGCACTAGCAGGAATAGATGATAGTATTTAGATTTTGTACAATCCTTGTTTGTTTTCCTTGATGACAACATTGGTATATATTCTTTTTTCCTTTGCATTTGTAATGTTTTAGATTGTTACGAATAATTGAATTTTGGATTACACTCTATAAATTGTACATGAAACTTTCAGAATGTATAGTAGGTTCAAGAAATATTCCATATATATAATTTTCTGTAAGACAAATAGCCTCAAATTATTCATAATTGATAAGTTGAAAGAAAGATAAGATCAAATACAATTTCCTTCAGTGAAAAATTGTAGAAAAAAAGCAAGTTTCTACCATTCTACATTTCCTTCCCAGTCAAAATATTTTAAATTTATTATAAACATGCAAAGTCAGCACAGTTTGAGCTTTCTCTGCTTTCTGATTATTATTTCTTTCCATATTGTATATCCCTTTCGATACAATAATAATTACACAATAAAACAAGAAGGTAGATGTTTTGCGATACGAGTTATTAAAGAATATCCCATAGAGCATTTTCTGGAAAACATTATTTCAATGTTTGAGGGTAATTCTATAGGATTGTACATGTTTAAACTGAAGACTACTGAAGGCATCCTAGAACTATTACTGAATTTCTACTAGGAAGGCATTTCAATACATGCGGGTAATGCTATCTTGACCACAAATTGTACTTATTTGGGCTACTATGGACAAGATTGATGGTAATTCTAGAGAATTATACATTTTAAATAGACATCCTAGAACTATTTATGATATCCTATTTAGTTAGGGAATGTTCACTAGGAAGGCATTTCAATACATCTTGAACATTATTTCTGTTTCTGTAAACTACTACGAAGATCCTAGGACTGTTATGAATATAAAATACCTAGGAGTATTTGTACTTCGTAGGGTTTCTATGACCATCTTAGTTCTTGGACTTATAAGGAAATTCTAGGAGTACTATATGTACCTATAGGTATTCCGATACCTTATTACTATGAATATAATATTGAAGTATTTGTACTTCGGTAATGCTATGATCATGGTAGGACTACTAGGAAGTTATTTCAATACATGAAAGTAATTCCGTTTGTACTTCTCAGGTTTACTATGGCCATCATGGACTACATTCATAGGACTACATGCATTTCAATATATATGAGAGTAAAGAGTAATGATATATTGAACAAAATTTGTACTCCTTAGGACTACTATGGATATCTTAGGCCTACTATGAACATTCCTGAATTACTTTAAGCATACCATATTTTCGAGTTATTTTAGTCCCTAGTTCTATTGAGCATTTTAATACTTGCGGGTAATTTTATTCCGAAAAAAATTAAATTCTTAGGCATTGGGTCGCTACGAATATCCTAGAACTACTCTGAAGGTATTTCCTTATCTATTATGGACAATCAGTATAAATCTATTTCACTGAAGTATGTTGTCTGCTTCGTCCAATAACTGGGTAATATTTTATCAGAATAATTTATAAGATGGTATCACCCTTCCCTATTTCGTGTCTTTTTTTAGAAGAGATCGTGCAGGACCAATACTATTACCATACTTTATGAAAACTGTATTTCTTAGTATGTCCTCAAATATGTTATAGGAGTTATAAGAGTAATACCTTGCTGCTTTCTAAATCAAGAATTCAATACATTACATGTCAACCTAAATCTATTCGTCCAACAATCCAAATATGCTGACTGGGTATATTTAAGATCGAAGGAGAGTTCAACACTCCTTTGAAATAATATATATACTTTCCACACATAATATAAAAGTCATAGTTTGATTTTATTGAATATTAAATACATTATATTTACATTAAAATATATCTATTCTTTATGAGAATTGAAACTGAGCTGAAGGAAAATATGAACGAAGAAATTGGAAACACACCCACATTCCAAACCAGATATTTCTTTCGAAAATATTATAGTTTTCTTGGCTTTTGCTGCTATAATTTTTTTCTATATAAAATGTTGTTTCAGTATTTAACACTCTCACCCCCAAAGGCTCTCCTTGTAACTATGACTTTGATAAATAGGGGAGGATATAAAGTTTAAAAGTGATTTATGGGTGGGTTTCTTAGAAAATTATAATTTTTCTTCAGCACTTTTTTCGGCAACGAAATAATTAATTGGCTGCTTGAGGGTAATTTTGGTTGCAAATGATGGGCATGGAATGAATTATAATCAGAAGAAAGTCGAATGACTTTGATACTTTTACTTCTTATTTAGTCATTTTTTATTTCACATAGTTTCTTAGGGGGGGGGGGTTTACAAATCAGCTGATTTTACTTTCAACTGGTTTTACTTACAAATCAGCTGACAGTGCAAAAGAATCAGCTGAATAACTCACCTATATTGTTGTTTCATGAAATTGAGGGTAATTGCAATATTAAAGGTGAGAATTTGTATATTTCTTCATTACAGGTTTTTTTAACTTTTTTGAAATCAGCTGATGACAATTTAGAATCAGACGATTCCTACTTCTCTGATTTGTTTGCTTGATAAATTCAGCTGATTAATTTGTTTTTAAGAAAGTGAGGGTAATAGCAATGTTACAAATGAGACTTTTTCTATTTAAACTTATGTTTTTCTTCTAAACTTTAGAAAAATCAGCTGATGACGATTTTAGATCAGATGATTTTATTTTCTATTTTATATTTTAATTTGAGTTGTGTTCTATCAGATGATGACGATGTAAAATACAAAGTATTATTAGATGATAAAAATTTCACAAATTTGGCTTAAACAGATGATAATTATTACAAATCAGCTGATATACTTACAACCAGCTGAATTTAAAAAAAAATTCTATTAGGTTGAGTTTTTCAGTTAAGTTCATTCAGTATATGTTCGTAAATTACCTGAAATACCATTTTTTGAAATCAGCTGATAACGCCTGCACATCAGCTGATCGAAACTACCCATATAACAAAATCAGCTTTTTGCGTACAACAAAATCAGCTTATTTCAAGTTTAATTATCACTTTCCCTTGTAAGTTGATGATACTTTTGACTTAAGATGGTAATTTCTTATGAACAGTTGATAACGCCTACACCCCAGCTGATAATGCTTATAAATCAGAAGATTAATTATATTATATTTGTTCGTCTTTTTCTGAACTAAACGAAAATATCAGAATTACTTTCAATAATCTCCAAGATATAAACAAAGTCGTAGTTCTTAGAATTTTCTTACCAAAGACCTATAAAAAAATTATGTCAAAACGTAGGCCTCAGAATAATTGCCTTTGGCTTTTCTTTCCTCCTTCCTACATCCTTTCTATCTAACAATATGGAAGAAAACGCACAAAAGTAATAATTTATAAAGCCAGAAAGAATGAAAGAAGCAGGGCTGTCGTTGTTGATATTCTTATAGCAAGGCAGGCAGCAGCAAGCAATTAAGGTCAACGAATTTTTAGCATGTTTTTTTGTTTTTGTTTTTACCAGTAATTGTTACCAAAATAAATGTTTCTGAAGAACAACTACAACGACCTTATGACACCTAGTTCGTGATATTTTCCTTAGTGTTCCTTAGCTTTTCGATCCAAAAAAGGTCGAAATAAAATGGAATGAAAATCAGAGACTATATTCCCCAAGTATTACATCATTGTTTTGAATAACACGGAAAAATCATTAATCTGGGGGATATTCATTCATTCAGTCGTTCGTTTTTTCTTTTAGATATTTTTTTCTTGCCATTCTGTTATTCAGTCTTTTCATTTCATTCATTCAAGGAATTCCATTTTTTCCTGTCACAATTTGACCCCCAAACCACTCAAAGACAACAAACTCGAAAAATTTTCATTTCAAAGGTTTACACTTGCGGAATTTTTACGATTT
Source organism: Megaselia scalaris (assembly GCA_000341915.2). Classification (NCBI taxonomy): domain Eukaryota; kingdom Metazoa; phylum Arthropoda; class Insecta; order Diptera; family Phoridae; genus Megaselia; species Megaselia scalaris. Next base: position 29,073 of record HF708440.1, read on the forward strand.
TTTTCAGAATCAGATTTATCGAGGAGTATTTTATGATGATTGAGTAAATATTTCAGTTTTATTTGCCATTAAATTCTTAAATTTTGCTGCAAATATATTTAAACTTTAATGGAATTGCTGATAATTTTGGAGCGAATGTTTTTTTTCTGGAAAATTAAACACTTATAAAATATTATTTATATGTTTGTTGGTAGCTCTCTGATGAAGTGTCTCGTCGATAAAGTTTAATTATTATAGCTGCTTTAGTTGAAACAGAAGCTTTTAAGCTGAAATATATCATGGTTTTCTGAAGAATCATCTGTCTATATGTCAAATCTACTTAGGCTAAAATACCGGCTATTCAGCTTGAAAGGCCGGCTGTTCATGCTGAAAATCAACTGTTGAAGCTGAAATACCAGCTATTCAAGTTGAATTATCAGCTGTTCAAAATGGAAATATCAGCTGATCAAGCTGAAATATCAAGTGTTCAAGCTTAATTATCAGCTGTTCAAGTTGAATTATCAGCCGTTTAAGCTGAATTATAAGCTGCTCAAGTTTAGATATCAGATGCTCAAGCTGAATTATCAGCTGTTCAAGTTGAATTATGAGCTGTTCAAGTTGAAATATCAGCTGTTCAACTTGAAATATCAGCTGATCAAGTTGAAATATCAGATGTTCAAGTTGAATTATCAGCTGTTCAAAATGGAAATATCAGCTGATCAAGGTGAAATATGAAGTGTTCAAGTTGAGATATCAGTTGGTCAAGCTGAAATATCAGCTGTTCAAGCTGAAATATCAGATGTTCAAGCTGGAATATCAGCTGTTCAACCTGGAATATCAGATGTTCAAGCTGAAATATCATCTGTTCAAATTGAATTATCAGCTATTTTAGTAGATAAATCAGCTGTTTAAGCTGAAATATTAGAAATATCAGCTGTTGAAGCTGAATTATCAGCTGTTCAAGTTGAATTATCAGCTTTGCTGATGATCTGTTCAAGCTGAAATACCAGCTGTTCAAGCTGAAATATCAGCTGTTCAAGCTGAAATATCAAGTGTTCAAGCTGAAATATCAGCTGTTCAAGCTGAAATATCAGCTGTTCAAGCTGAAGGGGGGGGGGGGGGGGGGGGGGGGGGGGGGGGGGGGGGGGG
>HF709188.1:1922-15085 GCA_000341915.2 Megaselia scalaris
ACATACATAAAATATGTATGGCTCCATATGCATAAGTCTCATATGCATAAGTTCTTCTTTGATTGCAGGTTTCAACAATGAATTCCACCAAATTCTATTAAAAATTTGGAATATTGAAGATATGCTTGAAGAATGGAATAACATCATCTGCGCTATCCAAGAAAGTGACGGCAAACACAACCAAGGAATCATTGCATACAAAATCCTTAGATCATTGCGACTGAGCGCCTGAAAATACTACGCATTGTCGGACCATACCAATGTCTTTCATGCCTGTAAACATCCGACCAGCTTTTCAAGCACCAGTTATTATGAACAAAAGTTTAAAAATAATGCTCCCAACCATAAATAGAACCCTTAGTCTCACATAACTTTTGAAATAGGTGATTAATTTAGGGGCCATCAAAACTTCAATTTCATTAATATAAAAATTCGAATAATAGAATTTTTGTAGAACTGGACTGTCATAGGTCAGGTTCCAAACATTAATTGTTATATACAAATTAACAATTTTAGTTAATAATTCAAAGTAATAATTTTCAGGATTGAAAACATTTATTTAGTACAAACAAATTGAACAGGGAAGATAATAGTTGTGGGAACGTATTTTCCAATACAAGATGCACTATACTTAAGCTTGAAAGAAAACGTGTGTTTCTCTGATTCTTTCAATCTTCCTTTATTTATAACAATTGTGCTTGAGATTCATAGAACCACTTCCCTCCAACAGCAAAATCAGATTACTACGAGTGTTAAATGGAATACAATCAATCTTTGATGTAAATGTATAAAGAAATACTATTATAATGTTATTTATCATAAAAGCTTTTTTCAAAGGATATCATTTAATAATATCCTATAGAAAATAGGAAGAAATATTTAAGAATTTTCATAGTTCGTCCTTTAGGTAAAAGTACAAGATTTCGTTTAAGTTCTGTCGTTTCTTTGTGGAATATTTGTTCTGTCATAGGCCTTTTGGCCCGAAGTCTAAGACTTGGTTTGGGGACTGTCATAGGTAGATTCTGTGGGGCAGAAATTCTAGATTTGGTTTGATGACTGTCATAGTTCGGTTTTTTGGGTTAGGAGTGCAATATTTGGTTTGAGACCAGACATAGGTAGATTTTGTGAGGTAGAAGTACTAGAATCGTTTTAATGACTGTCACAGATATTTGATGCACTTTTATAATTTACCTAATCTACAAGCTAAATTTACACGTAAATTACGTAAGTAATTAACAAGTTTCATGCAAAATTATTCAGAATTCTTCAGTGAACTGCTAAATGTCGACCAGAGCAGAGTGACCCCTCAAGAGGAACATTTTTTGTCCTTCGATAACACTGAAGATGTCCCCCTATCATCTCTGGAAGAAGTTGAAAATGCAATCCATAATCTCAAAAACAACAAGAGTGCTGGTTCAGATGGCATCCCAGCGGAACTTTATAAGGCAGCAGGCACGAATGTCAATAGTGCTTTCCACCAATTGCTAATGCAAATATGGAACGCAGAAAAACTGCCAACAGAGTGGATGGAAAATAAAATTTGCCCTATTCACAAAAAATGAGACAAGAAAAATTGTAACAAACTACCAGGAATATCCTTAACATTTTCTATAAGATCATGGCATCCATTTTATGTGAAAGATTGGGTCCTTTCAATGTGACTTCATGGCAGGTCGAGGAACATTAGACAAATCAAAAAACCAAAGAATTCTAAGTCCACACCTTCCATCTTTTCATCGACAACAAACAGACGTATAATACACCATGTAGACTATAGCTATTCAAAGCAATGAAGCAGTTTGGCATCCTGAAGAAGCTCTGCCAAATGACTCATGATATCGTCAAGAAACCCACAAAGGCACAACGATCTAGGGTCAAACATCACCACATCACCATCTCAGCAAGAATCTTGAGAAGTTGACATTTAAAAAAAAAATCAGTGTTCCATTTGAAGAACCTGTAAAGTTGCATTTTAATATAAAAGTGTTCCATTTTAGAAACAATTGAGATTTTCATAAAAAATCGCTCGTAAAATATTTAAAAATATTTATTTTGACAATTTTTCAAAATTAAAAAGTTTGTTCAAATGCTGAGTTTTATTTGAATAATGCTTTGCTTATAGTAAAATTTTGTGAATATAATAATTTTCCAAAATGACACATCTATGAAAGTATTACTGGAAAACAATTAGTTTAAAAATTGAAATGTAAATTTTTCAAAAAACACTAATAGGCCTAAATAAGAAAAACATTCCATGTTAATGATAGCTACTTTAAGTTACTTTTGAATATTCCTGAAAACAACTCATCTCTAAAAATAAATTTGATTTAAATTAGAACTTAACATTCTCAATATCAATTCTAATAAAAGACATAATTTTAATGAGAAACAAGTAATTACCCCCCCCCCTAATTTTGTTCAATTCTCCAAGTCTAAGCTTGACTTTAATGAATACAATTTGATCACTATGTGGAAATTTGTTCAAAAAATTTTCATCAAAAATGCCGATATTTCCTCCTTTAAAAACAACGTTTTTATGATTTGATATTATAAATCGTCCTGTTTTGATGTCCTTAAGCTCTTGACTTGAAAAAACTGCATTTTCACAGAAAAAGTTATTAGGAATATTAACTAAAAAGTCAAATTCCTTGTTCAAAACACAATGTTTCTTGATCCATCCATCGACTTCAAATGCTTTGGCAATATTCAATGAAAGCAGTACGAAAACGGGAACCTTCAACATATTTTTGTTATTTTTACTAAATACAAAAATCGAATTCAATGGCTTTTATATTTCTAATTTATTTTTGTTTTTGTGATAAGGACAACAATAAATTTCCATTATTTCAATAAAACAAAGAAATTCTCGATAGATAACCTTAGGATCTTTCACATATTTTGTGAAATTGAATTATAACAGATATGAACAAATCTGGAAATCTTGAACTTTGTTCGCCATAACAAATTGATCAATCTATTGCTTAAGAGTTTGTGTTTGTCAAATGTACTAATTAGTTACTGACGATGTGAACCATAAGGTCCTGGAATAAAGCTTAATATTCAAGATATACATTGATTTCGATGATGATTTGACAAAATAATAATTTAGTACTCTTAAATTGCTCAAAACTGCAGGTTACTGGACCAAAATAAAGATCGAACAAAAACATATGCCTAAGGAATAGAGTACTGGCTATCCATAATGTGGTTTCATGCCCTCTCATGATCTGTCGTCAAATATTTACAATACGGCATCAAATATTTACAATACGACAGATCCTAGAAAAGACTCATGGTTATTAGTTAATTACCTATTTCTTTTCGTTCCTTCCATCTTTGAGAAGTATACTTTTTTAGCAGCGGTATTGGCTTCCATACTTTCTAGATGTGCTGGCCATCAAAAGCGCTTCGAACGGATGATGTTTATTATAGGTATCATATTCTCCATTCTCCATCAAACCACCAAAAATTATTCGGAGTATCTTCCTTTTAAAAGTAAGCTCCAACTCTCATAGCCGTACAGAAGCACTGGAAGTGCGAGCTGATGGTTACTCTGGCTTTGATCGTTCCCAAAAGCAGCTTAAATCATAGAAGCCTATGTAGACTGTATTAGCTAAGACAATCCTTCGTTTCACTTTGACTTAATTTAATGAAATTACGTATGGTTAGCATAATTTCTTCTGGACAGCATGTATTTGGGTTTTTCTTCATTTACATACAATCCTCTCCACTTGACTTCCTTTTCAATACCCTCAAAGGCAGTTCTGACTTCTGTTGTCCTACCAATCAAATGGTCGACATAACCAAGTTTGTTTGACTTGTTCAAGATAATATTTGTGGTGTTGATTTTTGCTTCTCTAATAATCATCTCCAGCAGGATGTTGAAAAATTAGCATGTTATGGCATCACTTTGACGGAATGTTAGCATAGGAGTGCCATATGCTTGCCTAAAATCAATGAAGAGGAATTTTATCCTTCTTACGTCTTCTCAAGGATCTGCCTGAGCGTAAAAGTTGGTCGGATTTTAATTTTCCAGGAGTGAAACCATATTTGTATGGTCCGACAATGCGTAGTTCAATTTACACCTGTAAATTACGTAATTTACGTATTTAGTTAACTGGAACTAGTTAATTACTCACGTAATTTACGCAATTTAGTCTGTGAATCAAGACTACAAGTAAATAAAATTACCATCCCTATCGCAAAAAACTGAGTACAATTTCGCACCCTAGAGATTGCAGCCTTAGGGTGGAAATTCCCACCAATGCATAAATGAACTGTTAGGGTGGAAATTCACACCTAGAGTGCAAAATGGTATCCGAGAGAAAAATTTGCACCGGTGCCCCCCCCCCCATATTTTGTACGAAGCTTTTTAATTTATTATTTTTATTACAATTTTAGCTAAGAATATTTGCCCATGTAACCAAAATGAACCCCAAATTGATTAAATTGTACGGAATATCAGCTTTTTCAAGGGAATTTCCAACCTTCAAGAAAAAATTTGATATACAATGAATTTTCATAAGCAGACGTTATGGAACTAAAGGATATATACACAATAAACAGCAACATAATTACTAAAGCCAATTGTTCTAAAATCACTCTTGCATCAAGGAAAAATCTTAAAGAAAAGCAAAAAAGGATCCCAACAGACCAAAGACTAAACATAGCGAAACTGAGCCTAAAATACACGTACTCCCTCTTTCTTTGGTCATTTGTTCAATAGACTTCTTCAATACTTTAACAAGAGTGTTATTCGGAACTCTTTAAAGGCTGCTAAAATATATACTCCTCAAAGTTGGAAGGAACGACGTCGTCAACGAATTAGACTGGTAGGCATAATAGAAAGACTGGTAGGCATAATAGAAAATGTCAGCAAGGGACCTAACTCATAGAAGCATTACTGTTGCCAGCTGGATTCTGTAGTATGACCCTTAGGATAAGTTTAAGTATTTCTTTACCAGTTGGGGAAAATAGTTTCCATTGAGTAGATTTAGATAGGAATCGTAAACTGTGGAATAGTTTCTAAGGATATGTGGTCTATCTGCTAGAAACGTAAGGATAATCATCTAACTTCCAAAACGAAGGACTTTGGAAAATAACAACATGGTTCGGATACTAACAGGAAAAGTATACAGGGCAATCTACACGGATACGAAAAGGACAACGAGGTAAAGGTAACAACTTGAAACAACAGGATCATGTGGAGACTAGAAGCCACACAAGATCTAAAGAAAGTTCTGTCCTTCAAGAGATCCGATGAACATATTAAGGGGAGATAAAGGACAGAACCTGACATAAATGCAGCCTCAATTTCAGCTGTCATTCTTCGAAACATCAGTTTGGAGTAGATTTTGCAGTTACATGAGAAGCTAGATATTTCGTAAACTGTTGGACGCCTATCAATGAAAGGTTATTTATGTTCCAAGAAAAACCCTAACCTACCTGTTTCCAGCATCGTAGAATGTGATATGTGACATCCGACATGGAACAAACATGTGAACATGAGAGTTGCCATCATCGACTCTGACCACCATCTAGTACAAACACTTATACGCTGCAGGATAAGTTCGAAAACAACGATGAAGACACTCCATCGTCAAGAACTGAAGTGTAAAAGGTATTCAATGGCTGAAAAACAACAAGAACTCAAGTACATATGGCATCAGTTCAGAGCTATTTAAAGCATTGATATCACACATAATCCCCCCCCCCCCAGAGTTATAACCTCCTTAAAATATAATTCAGTTATAAATATGATGTCATTAAGCCATCAGTGAACACTAAAAGCTCTCCTGGAGTAACTACTTTACCTTCTTTCCAACTCTCCCTCTCAGGGATTACGATGTTGCAGATGAAGTCAACATTCCTGCCCGATTTACTCGGTTTGTCTATGACTACTTCGGAAAGAATTGCCCTGTGACCATAGATTCTGACTAAAGAACCGCTTAGGTTTTATTATTAAAACCCCAAGATTTGCCTATACAATTACTGTGCGTAAACCATGCTTATAAGCCTTCTAATAAGATGTGTTGACCTTGTGGATCATGGATGAGCATTACTTACGTAATTTACGTGTAAATTACAGACATCCTTGTTGTGGATAAGGAAGGAATATTCACTTGATGAGAGAAACAGGTATTCACTTGATGAGAGAAACAGGTAACTCTAGAAATATGTCGGAACTAGTAGAATATAGAAACTAGTATTGGTGAAATTTCGCACCAATAGAAATTATAAAAGTGTATTCAATCATATCTCTCACCGGTACTATTTTTCACATTAATGTGTAATTTCACAGCAGTTAATAAATCATTCCTAGCTAAATATAGCAGTGCTTTAAATCATTTTGGAAGACCAAAGAGACTAGATACTTTAAAACTTTGATCGGAGCGAAGCGGTACTATGAAAAAATTGTATTCTATTACAGAGTTTTGAATAAAAAATGTAGACTGACATCACAGACTCTGAATTGATAGGATGTGCTTAAAAGGCATACCGGAAATTAGCACCGGTGCAAATGTCCAGTATTATATCGGAAATTGGCACCGTGTGCTAAAATTCCTTACTTGTATAAATAATTCAAATACTAACATCTAAAACTGTTTGATGTTTTCGAGGGTGCCAATTTCCGTAGTCCTTAGAGAACTTTCCTTTGTTCTCTAATGACTAAGGCACCGGTGCCAATGTCCAGTATTATATCGGAAATTGGCACCGAGTGCCAAATTCTTATATACTTTAAAGATTAAGAAAATTGGCACCTAGGGCCAATTTCTACCTTGTCGCTTAACATAGATTCCAAATTTTTTTTGGGTAAATTCCTGCTTCTCAGCTCAAGTTTACGCAGCAGTTAAAAAAAAATAAACTCTGGCTTCGCAATTCAAGTTTCCAGCCGCTTCGCACCTTCAAAGTTGATAGTACATACGTAGGTACAAGTTCTAAACTTGGCAGCTCAAGCCTCTCTTCTCTCTTTCCCAGATCACAAGAGACAAAGCTTTACCATGATTTAGTCTTTTTGTGATGCGAAATTGACTTTCCCATTAAACTGGACACAATATGGCTGCAATCCATTGAAGTTTCATTAAAAATTACAAAAATAAATAAAAAAATATAATCTATCTTAATTAACCTCCACATTTATCAGGTGGAATTTCTTATCAACATAGCTTTATAAAATTCTAGCTTATAAAAAATATGACTTCAGTATCAATTTCAAGTCCGCTTTGAAATGTATAAATTATTTATACTTTTTATACTCGCAAGCGCGTCTCAAGCTTCTTTTGACGTGGAAGGATGGATTTCAAAATACTGCAAAGAAGATGAGCAATCTGAGAAAGTTTTTAAAGCTGAGAATATCTCAATTTCCACAGAAGACTTGAACAAGGAGTTTGTAATTTCCAACAAAGAACACATTTTAATCCGTGGAGGAAAAATTGGAAGCGTTGGAACAAAGTTTCTAAACAAATTTCCAAAAGCAACAATTTTATATTTGAGAGATTTAGAATTTAAGCTTGATTTAAAAAATGAAAAGAATAATAATTTGGAGACTTTGGTTTTCGAAGCTTGTACAATTTCAGGAATGAAAGATAGTGATTTCTTCAAATCATTCACAAATCTACAAAAGCTAGGATTAAATGGGAACTCCATGGATCATAAAGAATTGGATCACGATCTGCTTGGAAGTCACTTACATTTAAAATTTCTTGTAATTGAAGACAATGAATTTGTTCATATTAATGAGAATTCCTTTGAGGGTCTTCCTGACTTAGAAACAATTACACTAGGAGAATTAAAAAGAAAATTTCCTTCAAATTTATTCAAACATAATTTAAAATTGAAAAGTTGTAAGCTTCAAAACAATATGTTAATAAAATTCCCAAAAGAAGTTCTACCAGATGGGCTTACAGAACTTGGGCTTAAAGGAAATATCATTGAAAATCTGAGCAAAGAAGACTTTAAAGATTTCAAGTCAGCAAAAACACTGAAAAACTTTTATTTGGGAGGAAATGGATTGAAAAATTTAGATGTTGGAGTTTTCGACGATCTTGAAAATTAGAAGTCTTGTATTTGGACTACAATTTATTGGAAAATATTTCAAAAGAACATTTCCAGAATTTAAAGAAGTTAAAGAAACTTGTCTTACAAGGTAATAAAATTAAAGATAGTAATGTTAAGGATCTAGGTATTGAGATTGAAATGTGAATATATTTTATATGAATAAATTTGACTTTAAAATATATATTTATTTTATTATTATTTTTTCTTAGTTTTAAATTTAATGTCCATATAAAAGAACTTTTCCTAAGCAGTATCAAATCACTTTTCCAAAACTTTAAAAATATAAAGTTTTATGAAAATAAAATTAGCATAATTTCCTGTGATCCTGTAAGCGTGGTTTTCGACGAGAACGCCATGAGATCAGTAGATTTTTTTTTCATCCATCTCAAGGAAGTCTTCAAGTTTTGGTGAAGTCTTCAATATAGTTGAACTGAAAACCCTAATAACTGTACACAATAAACATAATAATAACAATAAAGAGTGGATTGGAGTGTTGATATTATTATGACAGCATCTGGAGCTATGTCGCATATATGCAAGGATCTTCATGTTTTCAAAGATTTGAATCAATTTTCGAGTTTTAAGACTATTTAACTGGAAATAATCCAACTATGAAAGGACAGTTTACTGAAAGTTGATAACACCAAGGAAGTACAAGTTAATATACTTTCCGTTTTGAAGATAGTAAGCTAGAACAATACTGTCATCTTCAAGAAACCAAATGCGAAGTAATTAACAAGCATGGTGATTTGATTGAAAGAGGAACTATTGTGGGAAACATGTTCAAGTTTGACACGTCAGCTAAAGTTACTTGAGTCATGTCCCAAGAGTCAATATGATCTTTGGCGTTGGTGTCAAGAAATCTTCATGAAATATTCAAGTAATTAAGAAAATAAGTTTGAAACCGTGGTGCTGTGTTGCTTGTTTATTTGCAAAAAATACTTCGTTCACTTTTCAAAAACTTTTAATCAAGAGCATACTGTTTACTGGAATTATTACATGCACACGTATGTGGTCAATGGAGTCTACTTCATGGAATGGTTCAAGATATGTTCTTGTTATTGTGGATGACTTTTTGATTTTTTTCTGAAATGCGAGAGCTCTGTACCATAAAAACTCCAGGAATTTAAGAAAATACATAAGAAAAGCGATCCAGATTCCGCTTGGTTGACAAAGTTTCTCAAGACGCTTAGATTTTGAGCTGTTCATTTCCATTTGATTTTGTTAAGCAACTTTACATTGTCCTCCGCCAGTTTAAACCATCTTTATTTTGGACGACCAAGACCTATTTCTCTCCGAAGAACCTGCCAATATCAGACGTTTTGCTCTGATCTTTTGGACAACGTTTGGATTTTGATAGAGTTGGTTTTGCCTTATTCCGCACTCCCCGTTTTCGCAAATCGGACCTAATAACAAACAAAAATTATTCATCAGATACTTTCATCGTCCATGATTCGGATCTATTTACTAGGACCGGCTGGATCAGTTGGTAATACAACATTTTTGTTCTCCTTCATAGATGGTTTGATCGAAGGAGCTTTCGGAGTCCACCTAAGCATCTACTGTTCAGAAAAAAATTGTCTGTCGATTTCAGCACTTACGTCGTTACTGAATGTAACTTCCAACTCTAGGTAAACAAAGTTTTTAACTACCTCGAAGTTATAGGAACCAATGGTGACGATTGGTTCTATTGCGGCTCTATTCCTTCCAACCGGAGGAAGGATTCCACTACATTGTCAGACGAGCTTCCAATAACGTCTATACCATCAGCAAAAGAAAGCACTTTGCTTGAATTTTTAAATCAATTCGAGCAGCTTGAAGAACCTGGAGAATCATGCACATATTGTCGAAATACTTCTCCAAGTGTAATTTAAAGTCATTTAGCCGGCTTTAATGTGCGTGATGGGATGCCAAATAGGTTCATAGCTTTGAACAGCTCTTTCCTCTGTGGTATGTCGTCAGTGGCGGATCCAGACTTCGATTTAGGGGAGCCATCACCAAAATATTGTTTGACTCTTTCGTGGTAGCAAACAAAATTTAGTCCATAATATTTTAGAAGTAAACTAAAAGAAAAATGAAAGAAACGCTTGCGCTAGTGAAATTTTTTATCGAATTTCTCGGCAAAATCCGCGACTTAGAGGGGGCCATGGCCCCTATGGACCTCCCCCCTCCGCTCTGTGTATCGTACGCTTGTCGCAAAAAAACTATCGGCGCGCCATATAAAATTTTACTCGGGAGCCATACATATTTATACAATATACAAACATATGTATGCAATGTCTATAAACATTGATGTCACGTGCTTAACCTATGTATATCACATATATACGTATGGATATCACATATATGCTTATGGTTGTTAGACGTCCATATGTGTCACATGTCACATCCATAAATATTGATGGATCCGTTCATAACTTTGCTTATAGGTGCCATATAAATAACATGCATACAGTATATATACTATTGTTATGATAGCAATATTTAACCTATGTGCTATATGCAGAGGAAAAGTAGGTCTTTTCTTTGATTACACAGAAAAGATAACTACAACACAAAGCATCCAGTGGCTCTCGATGTCCAGGTCTGTGGGAATCTTTTCTTTGAACGAATAGTGACACTTAATTTTGCAACTCTGAATTACACTAGTTCATAGAGTGTATGGAATGGAATAATTCATCACAAGACTGTTGCATATACACCAGAGCAAAATAGTTTTGTTGAAAGAATGAATTTGAAAAAAACAGGTTTTTTATTTAGTCAAAGCTTGGGAACAAATTCTAGACAGCAGCTGTTAATAAAGCGTTGGGGAATATGACTTCTGAAGAAGCTTGGATAGGAAGGAAACCAATTGACAAACATTTGAAAGTCTTTAGATGAAAAGCAGTAGTTCATATGCCCAAGGAAAACGACAAATGGAAAAGAGACGGAAGGAAACTATTTTCTATATATTTCTTTATGTCAAAAACGTAGTTGTCAAACTTAACCGTGACTCTAACGGAGAAGTTGAAGGGAAAGGATCCGTGCAAATATTTTGAAATAAAAGGGGGTCATCATTATATTTCCAATAATATGAAGTTCAAAAAAGATTTGAAGAATTACTTGAAAAATGAAAGTTTATGGATCACGGAGTTGTTAACTTCACTCTTAGAATGAAAATTGTTCGAGATCGAAAGAATGGCAAACTAGGCCAGAGAACATATTTAGAGGACATTTTTATTTAGAGGAGATTTCGTTTATTTTATATATACAATATTGCTACGATTGCTATGAAAAAGTCAAAAACTGGAAGGATCTAATCAGACTTTAAAATTTTCGAAAGTTGCAATCAAAAGCAGAAATGGAGCCGTTCTGAACGATGGAGCAGTAGATAGCAGGAATTCTGCTGTCAAGTGCTGAATAATCAAAGAAGAATTGATAATCAACAAGACCCACTTGTTCAACGAATTCTTTCCAGCACCTGACAGTGTCCATCCGTGGTATTATACAATAAGATAATCAAGAGTCATAAAGTATTTAATGATTAATTACCTCAAATTAATGAACAATTTTATTTAAAGGACTTAAAAGCGTAATGTAATTATATTTAAATACAAAAATTGAAAAATAAATTCAAAACTATAATATTTATAATAAAAGTGTGTAAACTGTTTCATTTATTTTAAATTCTCCATAAAATAACATTCTTTTTTGCAATTTATGTAGCTAGAAAATGTTTCCCCCCCCCCGGCATTCAAAATAAGTAAGAGAAAAAAAATAATTTTGTTTGTACATTTTCATCCAATATTTTGATTTTTAATTCGTTAATTTTGAACAGAAAATTCTCAAAATCAAATTTAAATTTCAGAGACAAATCACATACAAAATTCGTGAGATTCTATCAAAGATAAATTCAATTCTATACGAGAGAATCCCGACATAGCCAATCATTGAAATACACGTGCCGAGAAAATAAGAAATGCTTCTGCATATGAAGAACGAAGCATATTGTCCTTGGTTGCATAGAAAAACAGGAGTCATGAGTATTACAGGACCAAAAGAGAGAGAGGGCTTGAATGTTTTTGTAAATTACAGAGAATTAACTTCATGATCCCAACACAGCACTTCTAAGTTAACATGCACTTCCTATTCATCAACTTTAAGCAAGCATACGATACTTCAACAGGGATGAGCTATTTCCAGCAATGAACGTGTTTGACATATTTGAAGAAGTCATGTAAAGGACGTTAGAACAACCACATATTGGCAAAGCGAAATATTTCGTGAATTTCGTAATTTATGTCCATAAATTATGCTTATAAAATACTAAAATTACAGACATTGCTCATCTCTGGGAACAAAAGCCATAGCAAGTTCTTGAAAAGGATTCGACGATCGTGAGAAGGGTGAGTGTAGAATAAGGTACACTAAGATTTTTACCAACATCCAAGAGCTGTTAGAAAATTTCGAACTAAGCAATTGAAAACAATAGAACACTGTCCAATAAATATTGTCGTATACCGAAAGACGGGAAGGACTCCAACCCGAAGGATTGACATTATATACAGGATGCTAGAGCAATTGACATCTCCAATAAACTTTGTGATACATGGAAGGCAACTATACAGATTAATAGGAATCTTATTGAAGGTTCGCCATGTCTGGAAACTTGTTGTATTATATTGTTATGTTAAAAGTAAAAATACGCCTTTTTCTGAGATATATGAGAGAGTTTGAAGGAACAGTCAATGCATTTATAAACTCTCTACAAGTACAATTTAATCATAACCAAAATATAAAGACTCCTTTAAACTAAAATTTAAATTCAATATAAATTCTAAAATCAATAAAAATATATATTTCAAAGAACGTGTCCTTTTTGTAAATGAATACAAAAGTTCATTAGAATATTGTTCATTTGCTCTTAAATTGTATTTGATATTCGTCACCTAAATGAACTGAGGTTTTGAATTTCTTTGTTAAATCTTCTGATATATAAATTCAGTCCATGTTTTATAAATTTATTTAAATTATATAATTATTTCAATTGAATTAAATCTATCCTTTATTAAATCACAAATCTAAAGAGATATTTTCATTAATATCAGTATCGAAAATTCCATTTC
>HF709309.1:8727-24285 GCA_000341915.2 Megaselia scalaris
TAAAGTATGTAAAGTAAGTAAGTAAGGAAATAAGGAAGTAAGTAAGTAAGTAAAATAAGTAAAGTAAGTATAAGTAAGTATAATTAAATAAAAGTAAGTACAAGTAAGTAAAGTAAATTCAATAAAGTAAATATTTTAAAATTTTGTTTACAAATATTATCTAATTTATTGTTTAAAACAAGTTCTTTGTTTTATATTCTTTCCTATTCTATTTTCAAATGTAAACAAAGGAAAGTTTTATAGAAAAATATTGAATAATGGAATCGAATAATTTTTTGAATAAATTATAAAGACCGTTTAAATTCGAATAATAAATTTACAAAATTTTTAGTAATTAAACGTAATTTACGCATGTAAAAGATTTGTTTTAAATTATAATTATNATTAGAAGGTTCAAAATTATGAAAATTCCAGACAAATACCATACCATCTTAGGTAATATTAAGCAGAGAATTGATGCTTCTTAGTTGTACAAATTCTATTTCTCGACCATATTTCTCCAAAACACAGCCAAAAAGTAATCTGGAACTCCCTATTCCATACCTCACATGATTAATTTCACTAAAAGATCTTAATATTTACAAGAAATTAATTGGGCCCTTCGACACTTTTCACTTTTCTTAAGAATCTCGCCTTTGCTGTTAATTTGAGATGATATTTTCCTGAAACATTCCTAGATTTTGGATGAAAATGTATAAAAACTGTTTTGATTTATTGAGATATTTCATCCTCAATTGCATAAGGGTGTTTTTGTTTTTATTCTTGTTTCTGGATTTAGATTTCTTTGACAACTTCTTTGTCGTCGTCGACGGCAGTTTGTGACATGTGGTGAAACAGGTTGGAATCTTGTTTCTGGATTTGGATCTAATTTCGGAAAAGTGACTATCTGTCAATCTTTTTGAATGTAATATTACTCAAAATCTTAAAAGGAGGGCGAATAATTAGTTGAATTGAAATTACTTTTAAAATGGGTGTTACAAATGGATTTTATTCAAATTAATTTCAGATGTTTGTGATTTTTCTTATAACATTTCCTTTTTAAAGAGCATTTCTTCAATTACTTCCAATCACCATCAAAAACTATACATGAAAAGTATAAAATACAAGTTTTTTTTATCTAAAAAAAACTACAAGACTGACTACCTTAAGATCTCAATATAATATCATAAGAGAACAAGAAAACGACAAGCATATCATCTGAGAAGCTCTAATAACTGCTAACAAATGATCCGCAACAACAAGATTACAATTAGCCAATGTTCTTCATTATGACAACACTGAACCTGCCTCCACAATTCTTCAAATGGCAAGAAAGAAAAAACCTTGCAACGCATCGTTGTTGCAACAAAGTCGAAGTCATCTTCATTGAAATCCATTACGAACGCATGCAAATCTTGTTTATACTACATTTAGATACTATGTATGTATAGTCTAAGACTAAAGTTAAACTAAGTAACTAAACCTAAAACTAGATAGCGTTCAACAAGTTAATTCGTTCAATTAAAGCAATTAAACTTCACATAAATTACTTCATGTATAAACATTGTTTTAATTTATAGGGAATATAATCTTTTTTTCCATTTCAGCTACAAACTTAAAACAACCCAAGCACATATGTACAACAATCGATTCGGATGTCGTCGTAGTCTTCGAATTGAATTCAATCTGCTTCTCAGCACTGTGTTTCTTATTTCTTACATGGATGTTACTTGTATATAGTAAATAGATACATAAGGACTTGCACTTGGAGAAATGGTTTAAGAACTTGAGGTCTGTAAATGATGAACATTGTCTTTAAATTTATGGTTAATAACAAATAACAAAGAGGGTGATAAATTAATATATACCACGACATTGTACATCTCATAACACTCCATGAACAGCACATTATATGAAGTTGATTTTCTGAGGCTTCTTATTTTATATTCCAATAGGAGTACCACGGCTTCTATCCAAGGCTCTTGTATTAAGGTCACATTTACCTTATACCTATAAAGGATTTTAGGCAGGTTGCTTGTTATGAGCTAACAATTCCGGGTGTTTATGTATAGAAGAACATTAGTATCAAAATTAAAGACATTTTTAATTTTAACTCCTTTCTTCCACTTAAGGAGCGACTTGAAGAATATTACAAATTTACACGAACTTCACGAATATAAATGTCTATTGCCTCCTCTATTACTCTAGATCCACACATGTGGTAAGGAAGAATTCCATCTCGACACTCTGAATGGTCGCTTCCTCAATATTACGGATGTTTCCATTTTCCTATAATCGCAACCTCTACTGCAGCTGCCACCCTTAGAAAGATATGCATACTCTAAGTCAAAATCTAATTCTACAAATAAGCTTAAGTTTCGATTATACCCCGCCAAAGACACCAACAAAGAAGTGAAAAACTTCTTTTAAGAACAGCTTCACAAAGCGAACTACACCATTCTAGCGTGAAGATGGTTTTGGGATATTTCAACTTGAGGTCAAAAGGGACATTTACAAGGGAGCAACGTCCTATATGGAACAAACATCCTTGATATTAGGACCCTGGTATTTGTTGAAAAATGCATAATGGCAACTCTTAGTAGAGTTTTTAATTCACATGGTGATTCCGCGGTAACACTATAGTATGTTCTATTGACAGAATACTTACTTTGTTGCTGATTAAACTTCGGAAAATTGCAGCTAAGAATACTTTTCCCATACTTCTCGGTTTCTGGCTGATTGTCTCTAGCTGAGTTTGATGAGTTTGCAGGATTGGTTCATTGCTCGGAAAAGCTCATCTCAAGAGTATCATACGCTTGACGGAAATCAATGAGTGTCGATGTTGTACTCATAGGTCTTTTCAAGAATCTGCCTGAGAATGAAAAATTGATCGGTCGTAGACTTCCAAGCATAAAACCGCATTGATATGGGCCGACAATACGAATGACGTTTGGTTTTATACGCTCTTGTTGTTCTTGAGTCTTTCCCCCCCCCCGTGACAAGTAATTATATTTAGATACATACGTATTATACATGTATCATAAGTATGTATCTAAATGTAATTAAATCGCGCTGTCAACCATGTTTTTGATTAATATTTGATATTATTAAGGATCTGGCTGACAGATGACACACAGTTTATCTTATTGTGTTGAATACCCTTTACCATTTTAAAAGAGGAGACAACACAGAAATAGCTCCAAATAGTGCATAAATATCCTTCATCTAGTAATTATAGTCTAATGGCTATTCCTTAGAAATATGGAAGAACAAAGTTTTTCCTGGTAAATTTAAAGTCAACCGATTCAATTAATACTCAAGATTAGTTGCACCAAGGACTTCCTGAAGTCCTAAAGTTTCTTTATACCTCGGCTCTGGAAGGTTGAGAGACCTATTCACTAGTATGAAACTTTTGGGGTTGATTGCTTGGAGGAGGCTTTCTACTTTCCTAGAATCGTTTACAAGTCCATTGAACAAATCTTCCCATTGTACTAGTTCCTCGTCTTTGTGCGTTATCAAGCTAAAGTTTTGTTCTTAAAGCAGTACACAATAGGTGTTCAATCCTTTAGTTGACGGTTTACATTCTCGTATAGTTTGATGTTGGTTTCAATGCAGGTTTCCAGCAGGGCGTCCGTTGCCGAGCACATAGTCTATTTGGTTCTTAGTAACTCTGTTTGCAGATGGAATACTCTCGTAAATGTCCATTAAATATAGTTTTGCATGTTATTGCATAACCAACGGTGGCAGATTTATTACATTACATCTTTCGTCCATGTCCTTGTTCTGTCTCTTTCCTTTCTGCTTGATTTCTTGCAACGCCGTGCATTTCATTGCTATAATTATTTTGGATCAACATGAGTGCATCCTTTCGTTCTCTGTATTCGTTCTCTGTATTCCTATCTTTAATTTTTTGAGGTATGGTTTAGGCGTTGGTAGTATGGTGGACTCCTGTTTTTATTCCGCAAAGTCGAATCTCTGACTTCATGCAGTGCCAATTGAATTACTGATCTACACTCGTAAAAAAGCAAAAGGGGATTCTAGATCCTTGTCCTATATTCACGCCTGCTCGGAAATGTATAAATCTTCGAAAAACATCTGTATAATCTATATAAAAGCCAGGTTTTACAACATCAGCTTAATATGTGCTCATGCTCCCACTGACACAGACAATGAATATAAAGTCGAGGATGACTTTTATTTACTACTTGTACAAGCTTATAGGAGTCATCCTGACTATAATATGAAGCTGGTATTAGGAGGTTTCAACGCTCAATGGAGAAGCAAGAAATCTACTGATGAGTAGCACATTTCACACCCTAATTCCACAAGCACAGAAGTCAGAGCTGTAGTAAACTCATCACCAACTCGCTCGATCGGAAGAGTTTTCCGATGGATGCTAAATGGTAGCGACAGCAGAATCCCCCAGGGATGGGCATTGTGTGTAATTTACAAGAGTAATTTAGATATAAATTACGTAAGTAATTAGCTACTTCTATACAACATTTGAAATATTTACATAAACTACGTAATATACGGACATAAATTATATGTAAATTTCGTAAGTAAGAAGACGAAGGCTCTTCTCATTTCACAAACTTATAAATCGCCCCTCATAACAAAATCGTAGGCGGCGGATCAACAAACTGAAGAGCACCAAATTTTGTGGAGGAAGAGATGCCTAAAGAGTGGAAAACCAGTGTTTTTGTCCGATCCATAAGATAGTGATAGAAGAGCTTGTCCACACTACAGACACATAATACTGCTCAATATCTTCTACAAGATCGTTGCTACAATCATATGTAAATGGTTAAAACAACAGACCATACAATAAGACAGATCTTCGAGAAGATACATGATTTCCAAGTCGTGTTGCATGTCGATTAAAAGCAATCATATTCTCTGAATAGAGATGAACTATTAGCGGTAAAGAACAATTTTAACATTCCAGAAAAAAGTTATAATGTAAAAAAGCGTATAGAAGACTCCGGAATTCGGAATGAACATGAACCGTCAAATAAATTCTGCTTCCCCCCCCCCGCCTATTGTACCAAGAAAGTGTTGTTCCTTACCAACTTGTGCGTTGAAATCACCAAGTACTATTTTCCATATGCCGGAATGGTGTGCAGGGTCCTCTCTAGTTGGTCATAAAATAAAGTCGAAAAAAAATAGTTCCAATTATAATAAAAATAGTAAACAATATTTTAATAGTGTCATCATAGAGTTTCTACTGGATGTTCTGTTGTACTTTATTTTCATAGATGTATTGTAGCTATATGCCCCAAGGGTGTACCAAAACGATTCCAATTTGAATATTTCGCTTTGGAGCGGAAGATGTTTCCAAAAAATAACAAAACAAAAATAAACATACAAAAAAAAAGCTAAAGGAACGAGCTAGCATCGTTTTAATGAGATACAGGATAAGTTGAGAAGGTGTGGCAAAAAGGCAGATATTTCGTAGGAAAGAAACAGGCTCAAGAATATCCTTCTTCCTAGTACATTCTATAGAATCTTGCTCTGTGAACAACATCTAAAAAAAATAATAATATTGTTTTTAATTAAAGTTCTAAAGGGTTGTTCATTACAACCTCAAATAAATTCCAATGAATGTGAAAGGAGCTAAAATTTACATTGTTAGAATATTAAGGATATTTAAATTCATGTTTTGTTAGAAGTTGTAAAGTTTTTAAACATGACCCAAGAACATACCACTCGAACGAACCAAACTCTGCAGAAACAATGAACTGGGAAAGATAGATGGATGGATTTGTTAGAACTTCTTTTACAGCCTATGCTACTAACTATACCATAGTACCATCCTTTAATGTTAACTACTAAATATTAGTGCTATTGAAAAGTTTTCTTGTTGTTTTAGGCTGATAGCATTTATGAGGTGTTGTTTTACAAGGACTAAGTTTTGTGGCCATTTATATTAGGATTCTACTCTTGTAGTTTCTTCCCAAAAGTGTGAGAGAGATTTTTGAAAACTACTGTTTTTTACCTGAGATATTTTGTAGCAAATAATTTTTATGGGATGGTTTGAGGATGTTATTTTTAGGAATTGTTTTAGGTTTTGTAAAATGTAGGGTTGCCTAGAATTTTTTATGATGAATGAAGGTAATTCTGATGATTTCTCTAGACTTTTCTCTAGTATGCCTAATTTAGTAGAATTACCAACTAAAATTGTATATTAAAATTTAGCATTGATGTTGTTTACATCACCATTTCTGTTGCGGAATCTAGTGACTATTTAACTTTTTGACTATTTTACTTTTTGTGGCTTACAGAAAAGGCGATTTGCTAGGTTTGGTGACTCGTCTTAAAAGTCTGGTTTTCATATTCCAAATAGAAGAGACTAGCCCGCAAATAAACTTGCCCTTAGAATTTAGCTCTAGAACATCTGGAACTCTTAGTAAAGACTACCTCTCCAGAGAAACCTTCCTCCAACCTAATCCAAAATATCTAGAACATACTTACATTTACTTACTAATTAGAGAGAGAGCTAGTAGTTTAGCTTTTTGAGCATCTTCTTCGCTGCCATAAATTAAAGAATTTTTCGAACAATAGCATAGACACCGTCGCTCTGTCCTCATTGACATTCAGTTTATCTCATAATGAATTGAGTTATAATTATATTCTCTCTGTAACTCAATAGTGTTCCACTCAAACAAACAAACTGAGAACCTTTCATTCAACGAGTGACTCATAATTACTTCTGTCGCTTAGAAAGGGGAAAACATTGATCGTGAAAACACTCTCTCTCCACATTGAAAGTGACATTCAATTTATCTCAGAATGAACTGCGTGATAATTATAGTCTCTCTGTAACACAAAAGTGTTCCACTCAAACAAACAAACTGAGAACCTTTCATACATTTAGCAAGCGAGTGACTGATCATTACTTCTGTCGCTTAGAAAAGGGAAACATTGATCGTGAAAACACCCTCTCTCCACATTGACAGTGATATTCAATTTATCTCATAATGAACTAAGCGATAATTATATTCTTTCTGTAACTCAAAAGTGTTCCACTCAAACAAAAATACTGAGTACCTTTCATTCATTTAGGAAGCGAGTGAATGATCATTACTTCCGTCGCTTAGAAATGGGGAAACATTGATTGCGAAAATACTCTCTCTCCACATTGACAGTGACATTCAATTTATCTCACAATGAACTGCGTGATAATTATATTATCTCTGTGAGTTAAAAGTGTTCCACTCAAATAAACAAACAAATTGAGAACCTTTCATACATTTAGGAAGCCAGTGACTGATCATTACTTCTGTCGCTTAGAAAGGGGGAAACATTGATCGTGAAAAGCGAAAGAAGACGCTTATCTCTCTTGAGATTAGTGGCAGGGATGAGCACTGTCTGCCCCCCCCCCTAAGAAATTAAATTACCTTAAAAACAAATCTCAATATAATTCCAATTCTCTATCTCATATATTTATAAATTTATCTCTCCAAATCTGCAACAAATTGTAATAATCCCAGAATGTAAATTAAAATTGAAATCACAAATTTAAAAGAATTCGAAAGCAATTTCATGTCTATTAAAATCGTATCAGACCACGAAAATTTCGAATTTATCATCGCATTTCGAATTCACATTCTTCAAAATGGAGAAATTTATATTTAATTTGAGTGATTTCCGATTTGATTAATGTCTGACTTCACGCACATTTATAATGTTTATTTTAAAAACAATTTAAATATTGAGACGAGCAATAAATCTTTTCATTGAAAAATTGAGAAATAAAATATATATAAAGTTCTTGGCACTCCAATTTTTCGTATCATCTGATCTGATTGACTTGACTCGGCTGACATTTTCACCCTCAAACGCCATTCCGCCACTCGCTTAATCACTCCACAGACAAGAACGTTGTACATTACGTTGACGTGGCGCATTCATTTCTAATTACCTTTTCCAAATGACAGACAGGTCACAGATTCTTAGATTCTGGAAATGAGACGCTACTTCTTGTAGGGTGTTCCTGTTTATCAGGATTACATTTTCTGAAATTGTTGATGGTAAATATGGATTTTGCTAGGGCTATTAGTCGATTAAATTTATCTGCCGCTAACTTTTGGTGGTTCTTTTGTAGCGGTTTTTTTTTCCAGAACTATTGTATTCTGAAATTATTGATGGTAAATGAAGATGGCTCCATACGTGGAGAAATGGTTGGGTTTTTTTGAAATACCTCAGACCAAAGCTAATGCTTCCATCGTGAGACGGCAACGCTATGTAAACCACATTGAAACTGTAACATTGGCACAGGTGCCAATGTCCACTATCATATCAGACATTGGCACCAGGTGGCAAATTCCTTATTTTGTATATAGACTTCGGAAATTGGCACATTGGTGCCAAATTCCTTTCTGAATGAATACGGAAATTTGCACCCCTTCAATACATCCTATGGAGTGCTTTCTTCCACTTTGGAGGGAATGAAGACAGTCGAAATATTACCTGTTACTAAAGGAGTTGTTTTTTAAAGTGCTGAGCAAAAAGGAACTGTACATAATTGTATCCCATGATATAAGCGTGTTCTGCCCCTTTGGGGGAGCGAAACTGCTGAGAAATTGGTACTGCAATGGAGGAGTTGTTTTCTTAAGAACGGAGTGATCCGTTGAAAAACGGATGTTGGTAACTCTTAGTAGTGCAAAATTCTTATCTTCTTTCAAAACTACGGAAATTGGCACCATGGATCCACAAAAAGCGGCTAAGATGGGCGTGTAATGTGGAGAGTATAGATGAATCTGCTCCTTCTAGAAAAGTAAGCTTCTCTCAACCGATAGGAGCGATTAGACGCGGTGGACAAAGTTGTGAGAGACACCAAACAGAAAGGTCTACGATACTGGAGAGAATCAGCTAGATAAGAATGAGAAAGAAAAATAGCCAAAGTATAAGTCAATTAAGTAAATTTAGTAAGTAAATTAAGTAATGTAAGTAAAGTAAATAAAGTAAGAACCCCCCCCCCTACGTAATTTACAAGCATAATTTACACGTAAATTACGTAAGTAAATAACTCCTTCAGTACAAAATATCAGTTATTTACAAAAATTACATAATTTACGGACGTAAATTATACGTAAAAGACGTACCTAAATATCTCACTTTGCCCATCCATGATTAGTGGAGGAGACAACATGCACGAAAGGAAAAATATTAAAAATAGTCGTGACTTATCATTGCTTCTGTCGCTTAAAAAGATAAAAGGAAAACACTGATCGTGGAAAGAACAGAAAGAGAAAGAATGTTCTCTATTCTCCCCTGAATCAAGCTGATAGTTCGCTAACATTGAGTTCTGTTCGCTATCGGTCTATCCGCTATTTATACAAATCCACATGCTTGAGAGGTTTACCACATAAAGGATCAGGTCATGCTTTTTTTTTACATATGTAATCAACCTTTCTTACATAATATAAAAAACTCAATAAAATCATCAAATTAAAGGCAGAAAATTCTATTTTGTTACAGATATGTATGAAAGGCCAAATGATGTCAAATATGTTTTTTACAAATGTAATCAACACTTCTTACATAATGTAAAAAACTAAAAAAAAAATGTTCATATGTATATAATAGAAAATTTAAAATAATGTCATATATGTTTATATGTAATCAACATTTCTTACATAATGTAAAAAACTCAATAAAAAATTAAAGGAAAAAATGAAGGAATGAAATTATAAATTTTGTACAGATGTATATAATATAAAATTCCAAATGATGTCATATATGTTTTTTACATATGTAATCAATATTTCTTACATAATGTAGAAAACTCAATAAAATACACAAAAGTGAAGGCAGGAAATTCTAAATTTTGTACAGATGTATATCGTAGAAAATGACAAATGATGTCATATATGTTTTTTTTACATATGTAATCAACATTTCTTATATAATGTAAGAAACTCAATAAAATCCACCAAATTGAAGGCAGAAAATTCTATTTCGTTACAGATATGTATGAAAGGATAAATGATGTCAAATATGATTTTTACATATGTAATCAACACTTCTTATCAAATAATATCATATATGTTTATTGTAATCAATATTTCTTACATAATGTAAAAAACTCAATAAAATACCCAAACGTGAAGGCAGGAAATTCTAAATTTTGTACAGATGTATAAAATAGAAAATGCCAAATGATGTCGTATATGTTTTTTACATATGTAATCAACATATATTACATAATGTAAAAATCTCTTACAAAAAAACTCTTTTTTTTTTTAAATATTACATGTATAATAAACATTTATTACATAATGTAAGAAACTTAATAAAATCCACCAGCAAGATGATAGAAATCTTCAAATACAAAATTTTTTTTAACGAATTTGCGTGCAAACTAAGCTCTTCTTCTAAGCTCAGACTTGCCTTTTTTTATAAATTTTAGTTAATTTTTTTTTTCTTCTTTACAATTACAAAACATTAAATATTAAGAACACAACTTGAAAATGTGATATTAAAGAAATAAATTTCAGTTAAAAATCTTTTATTAGCTTACGTTTAATTTTAGAGTTTTTTTCTTCAAATATATATTTCAATGTCAAGACTTTTATGGAAAAACATTTTCTATATATTGCTCGTATTCCTACAATTAAATTAAAATTGAAACCTAATCCTAACACAAATCCAACCAATAAACAGAATTAAATTCAATTAATTTGTAAATTGAAACATTCTATTCAGAACAATAATTCCACAATTGCTATAAATCATGTTTAATATAGTTTTCAATAATTAAAAATGTAATTAAAGCTGTTATGAAAAAAGATACTTTATCAATTTTAATTCTACATAATAATTAAAATAGCAGCAAGCTCCATATCAGAATCATTGTTGCTCAGCATGACAAAAAATTCTTGTTCACAAGATTATTGACATATTGGCAACAACATCTAAGAGCGACGACATCACATGAAATTTGCATGTAAAACAGCGCGTTTTTTGTAAAACCAAATACTTGTTGCTAATTTTAATCACTCTCAATGGCGAACATTCTTCTTCTTCTTCACTTCACCTATTGGACTTTTCTATCTTTTGGCAAATGAACAAAACACATAACAAACATCAATGACAAATTACACCGTGACACAAATTGCGTCTGGGACTTCACAACTCTGTGAACAATTTTAAATCCACAAGTTATTTGGGCAAGACATTCCCAAAGGAAGTACACGCGAATTTTAGTAGATATCTTCATTTAAACATTCAAAATATTTAATTTGAAACTGGTGCTCAAGACATTGTCAGTATATAACTTTTGTTCCGATATCTTGACAGATTGGTAAGGTAAGTACCAGAATCGTTCTAAGGATACTTTTCATGTTAATAAAAGGAGCAGTTTCTGGGCCAGTGATTTTTCTGGATTTTTATAATAAATACAATGGTTTCCCATGGTAATTCGAAATTGTTGGTCGGGTATATCGACTTACGATGCTCTTTTTTGGAAATTTCGGCATTTTTTCGATTTGTATAATGTTGGTAAAATATCTGATGACCGGATGTAGAAATAGTCTTTTACCTTTCTGACAAGGTGGTGTTTCTAGGAGACCAAAAAATTTCAAGAAAACTATATCTAGGTTGACGGATTATTTTTCACACCTATGAACAGAGGTTCCATTCAAATTTGGACTATATGCAACATATACCTTTGTAGTTTGCAATCGGTGGTGATCCAAGGAGCCCGAAAAATGTTAAGGAAGTAATTTCTGGACTAAGATATGATGTACATCGTTAACTGTGGATCAGTTTCTGAGGATAGGATTCCAAAACCTCCTAGCGGTATGATTTGGAAACGAAATTCATTGATTTCGGCTTAGCTGACAGGTTTGCATCCGCAATGGGGGAACGGTATAAATACGCTGCTAGGAACGTACGGATAGTCTCTAAACATCTGAAACAAAGCACTTTGGAAAACAACAATATACTTTGGATACGAAACAGGAAACATATGGCGCGGACGTCACCGTCCTTCAAGAGATTAAGGACCAAACCCGACATCAATGCGACCTCCACTACATTTGCCACCCTTCGAAACATGAGTTTGGAGTAAGTTTTTCTGTTAGAGGAAAAGCCAGATATTGTGTAACCCGTTGGACGCCTATTAACAAAAGGCCATGCATGATGAGTTTACCTACGGAAGATGCCACCAAAGAAGTGAAAGACTTCCTTTACGAACAGCTTGACAATAAGTATTCAAAATCAAATCGACCACGTCCTATGTGACATCCGATATGGAAAAAACATCCTTGATGTGAAAATCATGAGATGTGCTAGCCCATGGATTGCGAGACAAGGAATATGATCGACCTGTTGCCGAAAAAGACCTTCTCTATCAAATAAGCCTCCAAAAGAAAACCAGAGCACCCAATTAGGGCACAAGAACAAAAGGAGCGAGGTTGTAAAGCTGGAAAGACAAAAGAAGCGTCGATTTGAAAAGAACCAATTTGAAGAAATGGAAATTCTAGGAAAGTCACTTTGCAAAGTTAAATGGTAATCTGATAACACCCCAACATAAAGTCCTTAAGAGATGGGAAGATTTTTTCTCTGAATTACTGAATGGCAACAATGGTATAATTCCATAATAATGAAGAAGTCACCACGCCGACAAGAGGTGAAGTGGGTAAAGCTGTTTAAAGCGGCGGTATCAGATTTCAACACTGAATTCCACCAAATTCTGTAGAAAATTTGGAATAGCGGAGAGATTCCTGAGGAATGGAATCTTCCCTATCCACAACAAAAGAGACAATAGTGACTGCGATAACTACCAAGGAATAGGATGCAAAATCCTCCCATCCGTCGTGACTGAACACATGAAACCGTATGCACTACGTATCGTCGGACCATACCAATGTGGTTTAATATCTGGAAAACTAACATCCGACTAACTTTTCCCCCTCAGGCAGATCCTTGAAAAGACCCAAGAACACCAGGTCGATACGCATCACCTCTCCATCGATTTTAGCAAGCAAATGAACCATTTTGGCATTGCAGAGAGGCTCATCAAACTATGCCAAATGACGCTACGGCACACTTGAAGTTGTGTAGGCAGCTCCTATCTCAGCTTCCGTGATATGATCCTCCGCATCATTTTTGGGGCGGTTTGTATCGATGGAGAATGGAGCGCATGAGATGCGCATGCCATCTAGAACGGATGAAAGACAATACCGCTGCTAAAATAGTATACTCCTCAGATGTGGAAGGAACGAGAGGAAGTCGCCAACGAACCAGATGGGTAGATCTAGTGGACAGACATGTCTTGCTCTTATGACCAGATGTTCTATAAAAATCCCAGAAATGCGTGTGTTTTAAATTTTTTTTAAAGATTTTCTTAGGATTCAGTCAGATCTTTCCAAAATTCGGACTCCTGGGGTCCAAAAATTTGAATTTTAAGATACACCAAATTCAGTATTGAACAAATATGAGCATGTTGCATGCTCCGCAAAATGTAACCAAGATTGTAAAGAATATTCAAATTCTCTTAAGTTTAGGGCTCCTCTTTCTAGTTCTGTGTACCTTCCTTTTGTTACAAATGGAATTATTGGCAATCAAGGCAATCAGGTAGAAGTTGTTGAGAGCTTTACCGACGGAATTCCTTTAAAAAATAGTAGAAGAACATTACGGATGCTATAAATGCTGTGAAACATTTTATAATCCAGCATTGTTGTACATAAAATTTCTTGTGGGTAATCCTAAAGCAAAGTAAATCCAAAAACCAACATAACTCCCATTGCCTGTCATTTACAAGATTTCTATGAAGAGAATTAATTGGACAACAAATGAAAACCGGAAAGTTCCTTAAAAACCAAAACTAGTTAACCCATAATGACCAAACTTTGGGATAATAACTGGTTTTGCTAACTACTATGGTCAATGGTAACCACAAGATGAAGAAACTACAAAAGGATGGTAAAGTTTTCTCGTAATCCCTTTCTTTTCATTAACTTCCTACATATTTTTAGGAGGTTTTCTGTTTTTGCTATATGGGAATTTTTCAATTTTATATTTGTTTTAATTTAAAGGACTTTTTACATTACCAACAAAAGCTGAAATATTACAAACATTTCTGAATAAGATCTAACACAATAGAAGGAAAACAGGAATCTATTAATTTTTCCTCAAAATATCTATCAAAGAACTAAATCAACATATCTGAAGAAGAATAATAGAAGTTGATAGCTTTTTAATAACAGCTTCTACAAATAAATTCCTTTCCTCTCAACTTGTGTGCCAAAAATACCCTCATTATTTTAGCACCTTTCCCCTTATTTGTGTTGGCTAGATTTCAATACCCTTAAGTATGATTTATATCTTTTGGACGAGTATTTCTAACAATGTAATTTATCATCCAAAAAGGAGTAGATACTTCTGTATACATACATTTCATATTACTTACTAGTTATCCTTAACCTAAGAATACCCCACACTCCACATGGATTAAGAAACTATCTGGCCACAAAATAAGAGTTTCTGTTTCTCTAGCATTTATAGAATGTATATATAGATATTTCTATCATTTATAACTCTGAGTACACAAAAGTCTTATCCTGAAGATGTGGAAATATCCCCAAGGACGTGACGGACTTTTGTTTGAAGGTGTGAAGGAAAGAAAAGCAAGGAAAATCTATCAGGATTTGGTTCCTTTCATCCTGACTTTTTCAGATGACTTTACCATTTCAATGACTGGTCTTTTGTGGACGTGGACTTTTGGGGTGAAACACAAAGCCACAAAAGTAGGTCGTGATGGGATTTCCTTGCTGCTGTGAATATCGTAATTATCTGATGAATAGTCTACCAAAATCAATGTGTCTACAGTCTTCTTGACCATGAAATGATTTACGGTCTTTCGAATTTGTTATGAAACATTTCGGAACATGTGTAGTCGATCTATTTTATCAGCTAGCTTATATGTTTTAGAGAGAAATTCTAAAGAATAGTATACTTATGGAAATGTCTTGGAAAATTATGGGACTATGAAGCAATTATGGAATACCGATTTAACTATTATGTACCTAGGTTTTATGAAAGTTGCTATCAGCTTGTTTCTTATAAAGATATTTGATATAATTGTGTTCAACTTCATAATAGCTGTTCTCAAAGTTCATAGTTGTCCCACTTTCTGCTGCTTAAGTTTTACCTTCAATAGAGCGGTTGCCGAAAAATAAGTGGGAAACTTATGACCGAAAACATGGAGTTCTTAGTAGATGGCCCCCCCCCCCTCAATTTTAATTCTACATAATAATTAAAATAGCTCCTCTCATTGATCTTACATCCAAAATGTTGGAGGATTGGATGGATACTGAGGTGTTGGAAGTTCGTACTGCTTATAACAATAACGCGCGCAGCTGCCGTCGCAATCAGTCATTGATGTTATCATGAAGACTGTCCCCCCCCCCAGCTCTATCCCCTTCTGTTCTTGATGGAGGAGGCACTTCATCGTTGTTTTGGAAAACAAATGGAGTCCTCCCATCGCATGAGAACTTCCTTTTTGTTGGTTATCACATCGCCCTTTCTATCTTTACAAGCACAACCTACTGAGGTGTAATTTTCCGAAGT
>HF709529.1:5200-15300 GCA_000341915.2 Megaselia scalaris
CCCCCCCCCCCCCCCCCCCCCCCCCCCCCCCCCCCCCCCCCAGTTATTTACGTAAATTACGTAAGTAATTAACTAAATATTTCTCTATGCCCATTCATGCTCAAAATATTAGACGAACAACTTTTATTAGTTTTTGAAAACAATATTTTGAAGGATCCTGTGATGTAGTTCTATACTGCAATTAAAGTAAATGAAGAAAAGACTTAGTCCAAGTTTAACCATTGGTTGTCAAGAAAATTCTTTCCAAGTATCTAAGATGGGCTGATCATGTAGGAATAATGGATGATAAACGACCAACTAAGAAGGTGTTCTCCAAAACACCAAACAGAACAAGAAGAAGAGATCTAGTATGAGAAAATCATATGGAAAGAATGGAGTCAATTTTACCAACGAGAAGAGACTACTAGTAGATGAAGACTTAAATAAACTAAGGAATACTAACTAAGAAAAGTGGTTCAAGGATGACAATTCATGCTGGATGTGTATGATATATGCAGAAAAGCCACGTTAACGACGTGAATGGGCTTTTTCAGTGCTAGTCAAGTTACCTTTTTATAGAAGACAACATCTACTCATAACAAAGAGCTCTTCCCATTCAAACTGATACTCTATGTACATTTTAGAGTTGATAAATGTGTGCCTATAACTGGAGGTCTCAACTTACTTTTCCATCGTTGATGATCATTCAATTATATTCCGCTTGATCTATGTCTGCCTCCATACTCGAAGGTTTTGTTTTGCTATTACTTGCTAGTTGGGGACTCGTTTTGCTCTAACATTCCGGTTTGTAGCAGGGATGGCACTGACTGTAAGTTACAAGTAAAATTTAAACGTCTAGTTCAAAATTTCTGAATAACGCTTGAATGTTGACACAATTGGTACAATTCTTGGTTGTACCTTATTCTTCTCGCAAAGCGACCGATAAGTAACACGAAGAATCCTTCTTTAGAAAACAGCTAATAGTTCCTCGTCGATGTTTTCGTGGGTCCAGTTTTCAGTTAAAGTAGATCAGAATACGCATCGCTTGGTTGATAACTCCACATCTACAGACCGTCCTGAGGAAGCGACCCTTAAGGATATCAAAAGTGAAGTCTTCCTTTGTATCTCAAAAACATTACTGAAACAACAAGTAGTGCGCTTTGAGGCCGGTTGGAGTTGGTGTATGCGGATCTACGACTATATATACGATTACTAAGTCATACCTCACTGGGGAGGATGAGTAGTACTCCTAGTCGTGCTTCGCACGATTTACTTGAAGAACGGGTCGCAAAGGATTCATCTAGTGTATGTAGGGAGCAGTTCACCAAGAGAAAGAGATCTGATAATGATGTTACTAGGAAGGTGAATACAATACCTCGTCTTTCATGGCCAGCAGAACTTCATGGAAATCTTTATGTGAGGATATCGAAGACTTCAATGGCTCGTCTAAACTGAGAAAGGTTCTAGTGAAAGGAAAGGTGATTCCGGGGTATTATTAGAAACAATACGGTAGCTGGGGTGAAGATAGCGAGGAAGTGATAAAAATTCTTATGAAAGCACCCTTTCCAGAGGCAGTTGCAGTTGACTCAGAGACCGATTATATAGGTGTAGTGTAGTGAAATGGGGATGATGGAATTGAACAGACCTCCCTGCATCTAATACAAGATAAACTCAATGAAATCCTCCAAATCAAAGTACTGATCAGAGTTTGAATCACAGCTAGAATATTTGGGAGGTAAATCTATAGAACTTAGGAGAAGTATTAATAGAAAGGAGGCTGGACAAAAAGGACGGAGCTGTAGTACACTGTTAAAAATTTATTAGTGTTCACTGATGGATCAGAGACATCAGAAGGTACTAGTTCAGGTGTAATTTCAAGTACATTCGATTATAATTCTATTGTAAAGAAGATATAGGTCTGGATGTTGATTGTTGTTCAGTTTAGTAGCTATAAAGCATGCTAGTGCTTTTTAGTGCAGATTTTCGTGAGTGATATATTAATATATGTTAACTAACTAAAACTGTGCTCGGTTCCAGGGCATATGCAAATAGGAAGTAATGAGGTAGCGGATGAGCTAGCCAGGAAGAGCTCAGAAAGTCCGTAAATTGTCAAGACTATATGTTGGAGTCTTAACATGACACTGCCTGTTAGTAAAAATGGCTAAAAGGATAAGGAGCAAATTGAGTGTCGCGTGTAGGTACAAGTCGTCGAGATTATTAAGCATATTCTTTGTCCAAAGGAGATTAGAGGGGCTGGGAGAATTTTTTTCTTCCACATGAGCTAGCAGATTTAACAATTGTTAGTAATGTTTGTCCTGGCTCCTACGCTAGTGGAAAATAGTAAAATACTGAATAGAAGGTATATATTTAAAACATGATTCCTTCCTGTATAGAAGAAGGAGAGAAGACACAACAAAGAGGTGGACTTGCTTATAAAATTCTCTAAAGAGTATATCGCTTTGCTCTAGAGAGCCCGAAGCTTAGTATGTAAAGCATTCGTTTTGCATGCTAAGTTCCAGCGTTCAAAGTTGATAACATCAAGTTATCAACACTGTTTGAGTGACATTCAATTTATCTCACATTGAGTCACTATTATACTCTCTCAGTGTCGTAAGCGCTTCACTCAAGTCAAATTGAGTACCTTTCATAATACCTTCAGAGAGCGAGAGACTGATCATCGCTTCTGTCGTTTAGAAAAGGGAAAAATCTTGGAAAGAGGAAAAATACACTCCATTCTCCACTGAAGCAAGCTGCTGATTTGTTATGGAAGACTATTAACCTATTTTAAATAAGCAGTAGTAATCGATTAGCCTAATTTGTAGAATAATAGCCAGCTAAAATCATGCTTCTCCCAATCTAGTGGAGAGAAAAGTCTACGAAGCTGTCAGTCCGACAGAAACTGAGAAATATAGGCAAAATTTTGCTAGCTATAATATGTTGATTTTCATCACACTCAAAGAAGAACTTATGCATATGAGACATATAAGGGAGCCATACATATTTTATGTATGTGATATCTAAAAATATATTTGTTATGTACATAAATATGCATGTGAAATCTATAACAGAACTGTGTACATATTTATGCATGTAACATACAAAAATATGTATGGAATGACAATAAAAATTTATGTCATATGCATAACCAATGTATGTCACATACATTCGTATAGTTGTCCCATGTATGTATATCGATGTCACATACAAAATATGTATGTAACGTAAGTAAAATCAATTAGATTGCACTAAGCTGTCATATTTGGTCAATGATCTATAAGCTCTGAAATTGGATGTGAATTAATTGAAAATTAGCTTTTGATTGATCATAAGCTACTGGCGAGAGCGTGAATAAGACCAGACCAAGTTACGAATTTTCTTAATTTCCTGGTAGTTTTGGTTTGCATTTGAAGTTCTAGAATCCATAGTTATCGCTTTAGCAAGACATTACTAAAAATAAACTTAAACTGTAAATTTGGACGATTACCATCATCTTTATGCTCCTAGGTCTTAAAACAAAGGAGTCTAGACAATTTCATTCAAAGGTTTACCTCTGTAATTAGGAAAATAAACTGCTTATATATACTTATAAGATAAAATTCTAAGACAGTTGATCTATTCAAAAATGACAAAAAAAATCATACATTTTCCATAAAATATTATTCATATCAAAATATATACCAATAATAGTAAATCGAAATCAAAGAAATCAATTAAAATAATTTAGTGAAGTGAAACTTGATATCTTAATTCATTATTGAAAAATTCAAAATTAATTTAAAGTGTCACAATTATTGAGTTTTTCAATTACATAAATTCTTCTTATTTATGATGCTCAGCGTGAAGGAAATGTGTTTTCTGTGCTTAACGGCGGCGACGAACAAGCAAGCAAGCCATGATGATGAAAAAGAAGAAGAACCCAAGATGGTTTTTGATGAAGAAACCAAGCCCAAGCTGGCAACCTTAAAGATCCAAGCCAAGTCATTGATATCTCTATTTAAATTAAAAGGTATAAAGTGTCTGAATTATAATAAATTTATTAATTGTGTTTGTGAATTTATCATTTTCATTTGATTGAGATTGAAATCAGCTGGAAATTTATTATTTTTTATAAATTGGTTTTATGATTTTGTTTATTAGGTTTCTTGTTTTTTTTTTTGTGTGAATTTAGGGAGTTTTTATTAGGTTCTTTGGTGTTGATTTTGTTTTGTTATGGAAGTAATTTTCAGGTTTTTAATTTATTGACATTCTTTTGTATTTAAATCAATTTACATAGTTTTAAAAGACACATATTGCCAGGTTAGCTAGAGACGTATATATTTATTTGACTATGAAGATACTTCTTGCAACATGAGAATGTTTATAGATCTAGAAGACTGGGTCTTTAGAAGAGTAGACAGAAAAGGTATATTTACACACTTTTTATATTATTTATATTACCCCCCCCCCCTGCTAAAAGAGTATACTCCTCAAAGGTGGAAGGAACGAGGAGAAGAGATGTCCAACGAACCAGTTGGGTAGATCTAGTGGACAGAGACGCAAAGGAACTAGGAATACCTAATTGGAGAGTATAACAGCAAGGGTCCGTAACACCTAGCAAGCAGTATTGTTGTTACTTGGATTCTGCCGAAGGATCGTCAGCATAAAAGTAAAGTAAGACCTCGACTCAAATTGCACAAATGCTAAAAGAAATTTGGTTCGTCGACAGTCATTCTTAGCCACTGTTACAAGAAAGCTAGTCCTTCGGCAGACAACTTTATAGTTCCTTCGACTGCCTGTCAGTCGTTGGCCAAGCAAGAAGTTACTGTCAATGGATAACCATTATTTTACGGTGACAAATAGTGAAAAGGTTACCGCCTTCTCAGCACGATAGTCAAACAAACCTTCTTTGGGATCAATTTCTTCTGTTAGTGGCCAATGAGAAGATGACCACCGAAGGACCAACTTTCTTATAAGAGTGGTTCAATATGAGAGACCATAATTGTGGAAGGACAAACTTTGTGAACAAAACCAATCTTCTTAACGTCAAGTTTCGTAAGAAGTCAGACCTTGAGCCTGACAGAACCATCTTTCACCAAGAGTATTGACAAGTGACCGTGAAAAAAAAACCATCTTCTCAGCAAATGTCATGACAAGTCAGACAGTGAGTCTGATAGAACTATCTTCTCATCAGAAGTATTGACAAGTCAGAACTTGAGTCAGAAACTTGTTCCCTTAGACTCATGGTCTGACTTGTAAAGACTCTTGATGGGAAGATGGTTCTTACACACTCATGGTCTGACTTGTTAAAAGTCTTGGTGGAAAGATGGCTCTGTTAGACTCATCACCTGACTTGTCAAGACTCTTGCTGTGAAGATTGTCCTGTCAGACTCACTGTCTAACTTGTCACGACACTTGGTGAAATGATGGTTCTGTCAGACAGTGACTATCAAAGGACAAACTTTCCTTTGTCACTTGGTAAGAAGATGGTTCTGTCAGAAGCACTGTCGGAATTGTAAAGACCTTTGCTGAGAAGATGGTTCACGCAGAACCACACTTTTGGGCACAGAACTATCTTCTCCGCATTGGTCTGAACAAGTCAAACAATGAGTCTAGCAAAATCATTTTCGCTTAGAAGTCTTGAAAAGTGTTCAGAAACAAGTCAGTCAATGAGCCTGACCGAACAATCTTCTCACCAAGAGTTGTGAATGAGATAGTACCATTTTCTCGCTAAGTGCCCTAACAAGTCACCCAGTGAATCGGAACTATCTTCTCCCCTGTCTAGTCTTGTTTAAATAAAAACAAATCCCTTCAAAAACATATATTTCTAATGCAACCCAAAAATGACAACAAAATAATAATAAACAAAATATTATAAAAATTTTAACAGTTCCTTCTCCGAATTCAGCATCTATTTTACAGAAGATATGTCCCAATCCAGCTCTAACTTCATCAGGTATAGGTTGTTGATGTCCTTGCCTTCCAGTATCGATGAGAATTTGTTTAGCTCCATAATTTATATCACATAAGGTATGCTTGATGGAGGACTTTACACTTCTTGGAAATCTCTCAGAAATTGTAGATGGCGCTGAATAAGAAAATGTAAACAATGTAAATAAAACGACTATTTTCAGCAGCTTCATAATTAATTTTGACACATTGTAATTGTGGAAAATGTCTTTTATAGTGTGTTGTTGGTACCTGTCCTGACGTACCTGTTTTTCCTTAGAATTATTGAACAGGTGTGAGAGTTACCTGTTATTACTTAGCATGAATTTGAATATTTTTTAGAATTATACAGAATTAGTTTTGCAATTGCCTTAAATAATAACATTAAATCACGAGAAGGAAATTTAAGAAATGTCTAATTAATCCTATCAATCATAGACATCCTTCAAATTATATTTCGAAAAATATTCCCACAGTGTTGTTTAAAGAAACCGTCCAAAACGATCTGAAGATTTACTGTCAAGTCATCATAAAATGTATAAATTTTCTTTAGGTGCTCTTAAGTACTGGCTGAAGTGAAGTAGAAAAGTTTACCCAGCGGCTGCTGTCTGATGTACGTCCACTTACAATGATGGATTGTCATGAATGATATGACTTCTCTCTTCACTTTTCCTTTTGTAGTTTTTATGGATTCCATGGTCTGTAAATGGATAGTGAAGTCTGGAAAGAAGGATGGAACAAAAGAAGACAACCCAAAGTTTTTGCCATGTCATTCTTTTTCTATTACACACTACTCAAATCGACGTGAATCGAAGAGGAAGACCAAAGATTGAAAGGCAATAACTGACTTCCTAACCAAACCCAAAGGAAAGTATGAATTAGGGTATCTCGAAATTTTTGGGATTTCTTGAACTAAAGAAGCTGGGAAAGAATTCATCACAGAGATTTTACTCGTATACACAACTAGATTTTGGGTAACTTGATGGAGGATTCTCAACGAGATATTATAATAAAAGCTTAAATTCCCAGCGAAGAAGCAAAGACATCTTCTATGAAGAACTATAGAAAGCATACTCCACATACAGT
Source organism: Megaselia scalaris (assembly GCA_000341915.2). NCBI lineage: Eukaryota > Metazoa > Arthropoda > Insecta > Diptera > Phoridae > Megaselia > Megaselia scalaris. The sequence goes on from HF709529.1 coordinate 12,191, forward strand.
GCCCATCCGTGGAGGATTTTTCTACAAGTATACGATAAGAAGGAAGATCACATGGAATTACAAATAGCAGCGGTGTACCATAAATAATCTTTGCAGCATCCAGAACACCATTGTAAAGAGTATATGCTTCCCTCAGCCTAAAATTCATCTTCAAACATGGATATCACCAGACTATTAGACTATTAGATCCATGATAGATGCAAATTTTAGCTCCGACCACCACATAGTAAGAGCACATTTACACTGCTAGAATCTCTTCAAGGCCTGAGATGAAAAATATGATAAAGCTGTTGTCGAGAAAGAGCGATGAAAGAAACAGTCCCAATCAAATGAAAGGAGTTTTTTGATTTGGATATACCAAGGAAAGGGAGGTTCGATAAAGTCCAGTTTGCATCTTGTTGTAAGAAGAAAACCGGGGACCTGATAACGAATAAAGAAGATTTCCTTATGCAATTGAAAGATTTCTTAAAAGAACTGATGAATGACATCGAAAGTACAGCGACCTCTCATAGAAGTCAACTTCTGGAGTTCTAAAACAATGGATATATCCCTCCAAGAATAAGAGTTGAGATGGATAAAGTTATCCAGAGAATTAAAAACAACAAAAGTGCAGGTACCGATGGCATCGGCACTGAACTCTTCGTAACAGCTGGAGTTAGTTTTAAAAGGACATTCCATCAAATCCTAATAAAAATCTGGAATAGCTTAAAGATGACGAATGGATTGTACTTCAGAATAATCTGTCCAGTTTAAAAAAATGAGCTACTGAGTTTGCTTTATGAAATCTTTAAGATCTTTGCATCCATCACATCTGAGAGGCTAAAAACTCTCGTAGACAGATCGTTGAAAAAATCCAAGAAATACAAATTCACACATACCACTTTCATAAATTACATAAGTAACTAACTATTCCCTTATAAAAAGTTGGTTATTTACAAAAATTACGTAATTATGCGTAAATTATATAAGCAATTGACCTAATGCTTCGCCCATTGTTGAGTGATATTAGCCTCCCTTACTCGTGAAAATAGCTCGAATGTTCACAATTTTTGGGGTTTCTGGGAGTTAACCCAGCGTACATGGATTGGCAAATTATTGAAATCGGAGCAAATTAAGTATTGACGTTTATTTCAAGGATTCTTTGATCCAGAATGATATAATAGAAAAGCTCTAACACTCCTCCTCATTCTCAACTGCAGAGCATAAATTCCTTAGCTTCTTCAACCAGAATGGAATGTATAAGTTATTCCATGCCCTTGCAGCCTGCTATAGGCCTTATAAGCCCTTCTTCAACAAACATACTTTACTTTCCTCACCTTTGACTTCGAAACCAGACGGCTGCTGTATGTAAATCGTTTCACTCAACAGTCCACTGAGAAGAGCAGTTTTCACATCAAAATGCTTCACCAACATGTTTTCTTTTCCAGCTATTGAAAGAAGAGTTCTCAAATATTTGATCGTAATCCCCCCCATACTTTTGAGAGGAACCCTGTGCAACAAGACGGTCTTTGTAACGAGAAATTTCACCGTCAACTCCAATTTTCTCCTTAAAAACCCATTTGCAGCCTACGACTTTCCCCCCCCCCCGTAACTTACAGTAGGTAACTAATGCAAATATGACTTTTGCCAATCTATGAACACTGAAAGCTCTACTTTATTAACTACTAATACCTTCCTTCCAACTATTTCTCTCAGGGATTATGATGTATAATCATATAATCATACTCGGTTTGTGATCATAGCTTCTTTCTTTGAAAAGACCCACATTAAGTAGATGACACCATTTGTTTGGGAGCTTAAGCTTAACTCAATACAGTATTGGAAGTTTTATGTTAACATTAAAATATTACTCCTTACTATTAATACTATATCACGTCTCAATGGAGAGTTTTAAATAGCTCGTAACAACAATAGTTTATCGACGGTAGTTTATCAACGGTAGTTTATCGATAAACTATCGATAGAAAAATTCTACCTTAACATTATAAAATCCAGATCTTTCAATGTCTAGAAAAGCTACCTAATTGTATTCCTTTACATTAATACTTTCCTGGAGGCAGCTACTTTATTTACCTCTCCTCTACTCTTCCTAATTTCCAAGTTCAAAATCCTTTCCATTGTCTTAAACAAAATAAATTACAGACTAATATGTCTATAGCCCTTTGAAGTAATATGACCTATGATATTTTGTTATTATTTTAAAAAAAAACTCGGAACTATTATCCTATTGAACTATTTCTTAACACAACCATCAAATATCGCTAATTTATCGATAAAATACCGATACAAATATTTTTATCGACTTTTCATAGATAAATTGTCGATAATTTTTTCAAGAATTTTACCAGTTTTGAGTAGATTTTAATGAATTCATAAAAAAATAATATTTAATATTTATATGCAACTTTGTCGATAAAAATATTAGTATCGATATAAAGTTTATATTTCATAAAACTATTAACAATTTTCTTAGAGCTCTAATGTCCTAGATTAAAGAATTTAGTTTTTAGTTTCCATATTTTTGCTTAATTTAAACACAAAATTAATTTTTGAAAACGTATTCAAAGTATGTTTATTTCTTCATATATATTTCTTTATTATCTATCGATAAAAAAAATAAATCATGTAGAGTATCTTTTATTTAGAGATATCCAGCAGCTATTCATCGTGTACAGAATGAGCTGGTAAAGGATGAGCTTGTTACATATGCTGATTGATGTAGATCGTAGAAGTCTATTGAGACTGTATAGACATCTATTAGCTGAAATTATAATTTGTTTATTTCGACGCTGTTTTTGTTTTGCTGATATAAGGTAATAATTATATACAATAGGATGTTGAAAATGTTGTTGTCTGTAATTTACGTATTACGTACTTATTAAATTTATCTAATTTACTTTACTTTTATGCTGACGATCCTTCAGCGAATCCAGCTAACAACAATACTGCTTCCAGGTATTATATACCCCCATTTCTTTGGAGTCTCTGTCCACTAGATCTAACCATCTGGTTCGTTGGCGACCTCTTCTCCTCGTTCCATCCATATTTGTAAGCAGCGGTTTTTGCTTCCATCCACCCCCCCCCCCCCCCCCCCCCCCCCCCCCCCCCCC
>HF709976.1:23594-34159 GCA_000341915.2 Megaselia scalaris
ATTTTTGTACAGTTGTTTCATGTTTCTCGACTGATTTTTCATCGTCCATGGACCGGCTGGATCAACTGGTGAATAGTTAGAATGAAGGAACTTTCGAAAGCCACTTAAGCATATATTGCTTAGAATAATTCTCAAGTGATTTCAGCAAGTAAGCCATTTTTGGACATAGCTTCCGACCCTAGGTTAACGATGTTTTTGACTACCTTTATGCTAAATGCAGGCGATAATCTAGGAAAAACCCACCAACTCGTCTCCTAAATTCGCGCTTGGCTAAATGAACCGAATTCTATCTTTTACCATGGATCTCGGGGTGGAGAACATATATTTTTATCCGTTGACCTGTAGGCCCACTGATTCTGCAGCATGTTCCAAACGCAGGAAGTATTCAACTTTGCTTACATTCGTTTACCATCGTTTCCACATTCCATATTTTAATTAACAGAAAATGGAAATCATCGATGAGATGTATGCCTGATGATATCAGAAGCAGGACTTTTATAGTTCTGTAGTCTCTGGATTACAATTCGAACTTCTGTGTTAATAATGGGAAGCCTTCGTTAGAAAAGTCAAATGGTTCTTGAGAGGTCATCCTGCTGTGATAGCTATTAATTAGTTGATCGATGGGAGATACAACTGCTTTGATAGGAACCAACTATTTTGATGACTTGGTTTTTAAATTTTTCCCATAAGATGGATGTTAAGATCTTGAAAGCAATATAAAATACACTTCCATAGCTCTAACGCATTTAATGTGCAAATGATGCTATGGGATGGTGTTAATCGTTCTCCGATCATGGAAGACGACTTTCGCCTCATTCTATGGGCCTTTTCCTTTATATTCAGTGATCATATGACGAAGGTCTTTTGTTGCACCACGTATATATTTTACATTCCTTGAAAACATTATAAAATCAATGTCCATTGCTTTTCCGGGACGATGTCCATTGTTGATAGGCCTGTTTTTTTGTCATCCTTTCGTAGAATGATGATTACTATTGTCAGAGCGGTCCAAAGTCTTGTAGTCGCTCACAATCGAAAAACTGTTGGCGAGAATATCGTTTGTTAGATAGTCCCAAGTGTATAATGGCCACTGTGTTATATTTTTACGATTTCATCATTTCTGGGTTTTATTGTCATGTAAGGGATTTCAGATACTGACCGTCCAGCGACTGAACTCTGACTCTCTCGAATGTAAGTTTGTCGCTCTGTTTATACTCTTGAAGAATGATTTTATTTATTTGCATGGATGGGCAAAGTGCAATATTTAGTCAATTGGTTATGTAAATTACAGTTAATTTTCGATCGTTTTGAAATTTAAATAGTCCGAAAAACATGTTAGACCCAGAATTTCCAAAGTAGTCAAAATAACAGGAGTATTTAAGAAAACTGTGGGACTTTTACCAATACGAGAGGCCACTTTTCGCGAAACGTTACAGATGTGCCTAAACTAGACCGCAAAGAGGTGCAGGAGTATAAACGGTCTCCATTGAGAATGGCTTATTTGGTGGCCTTTAAACTAGTAGCCATAAGTGAAATAAATTCGTTAACAGTCTTGAAATCTGCAAGAATGTACGTAAGTGGAAGAGACTATGGAAGACAACAGGATGGAGAAAAGGAAAAGAATACACGGATATCGACCTGGAAACGTTATGGACAACGAGATTACGATAGCAGCGTGAAAGGAAGGAACATTCAATAGAGTGGCAGCAAAGATATGAGGAACGGGCAACAAAGATACAAGATATACCTCACAGCGGTTCAAGAGAAGAACAAATAACAGAAGTCAAAGCCGAGCTGCCATTCTCCGAACTATGAGTTTGGAGTTGGTTTTTGCTGTAAGAGTAAAACTATGGTCTATCAATTCGAAGAACGCCTATCAACGAAGGATTAATATTTTTTACATAATTAAAAAAAAAAATGTTCTCATGCTCCCATAGGTCCAAGACTTATAAGCTCTGCAACATCCATGGACATCGTGGTAAAAAGTACATTCTTCCCTTACCCTAAATATATCTTCAAGCATGGGAATCAAAAGCTTGAATCACTAAGAAGGAAATAGAACACGTGCTCTGTGACGCACCTTAGAGTTGTTGCCAAGAAAGATCTGTTCTATCAGAATAGCGTCAAAAGAAACACGAGCTCTACGAAAAACGAGTGAATTTGTGAAATTGGCTAGGCAAATGAAAAGGAGGTTTGAGAAAGCCCAGTTTGAAATGTTGGAGTTTATTAAAATTCGAGTGCTATGGGAAGACCCCGAGTTCCAAACAATGAAAATGTCCCTCACTAACCAGAACCGAAGTGATACAGATGGCACCCCTGTAGAACTGATCAAAACAGCTGGAACCAATTTTAATAGGATCCTCCATCAAATCCTAATAAAATCTAGAATGCCGAATAGATGGAACTTCAGTAAAGAAGTTCAAAAGAAGGAACTGTAGCCATAGAGTCTGGATTTGTGTATTCAAACGAGCTTATCCGATGGCTGTTTGAAAAAAAAGCTTAAAAAGGTTTTGTAAAAATTTCATCTGCCTGTAATGATAAAAGTGGCAACTTCATCACCAATAAGCAAGAAATTCTCGGTCGATTTTTTCGCTGAACTGTTAAATGGTAGCGATGGCAGTATCACCCCTCAAAACGAAGACTATTTTCATTTCCACAACAGTGAAGACGTCCCCGCACCCACAGTATCAGAATTGGATACTTCCATCCAAAGACTGAAGAACACTGTTCTAAATTCTGTCGTAAAATTTATTAGTCGCAGTTGGGGGGGGGGGGGGGGGGGGGGGGGGGGGGGGGGGGGGGGGGGGGGGGGGGGGGGGGGGGGGGGGGGGGGGGGGGGGGGGGGGGGGGGGGGGGGGGGCGAAGAGTAGGACCAAAAGTCTTAATAGGTCACTACGATTTTGAGGTTGCGAACAACTTCATTTATTTGGGAACCGAGGTTACGAGCGACAACAACATCGCATCAGAGGTCAAACGGAAGAATCATGCTCGCCAGCAGATGTCTATATGGCTTCAGCAAGCAAAAAGTTCAAAACTCCTATCTCGGAAAAGCATGGTAAGGCTCTACCACTAGCTAATTATGCCAGTTTTGTCTATGGTATGGAATAAGGTGCAACCAAGAATTGTACCAATTGTATCAACATCTAAGCGTGCTTTGAGGACTTCGAACAACACGTTTGCAATGGGCTGAACATGTAGAAAGGATGGAAGATAATATCCCGGAAAGAAAATGATATATTCCGAATGGATATCGAAAGAAAGACCACGAACCAGATGGTTACATCACGTGACGCTAGAGCAATTGGCGTTTCCAACTGAAGAACAACAGCAAGATCCGTGAAGTATGGAAGGCAACTATAGATCAAGCGTAGTATAATTGATGGTTCGTCATCAGTGGAAATAAAAGTGTTAAATCTATATTTATTTATCAAAAAACTTTCAAAATTTCTTAAAAAAAACTTCGATGTTTCACGGACATATTTCCAATTATATATCTCTAACATAACATACATATATAATTCTCCTTATATATTCCGAATATTTCAGAATATTTAGAACAAGGAAAAAGAAAATCAACTTACATAAATAATAATTATTTCTTTAACAAATTGCTTCCATTAAATCAACACTCGACATAATAGCTTCAGGATAATGAAAGAAATGGGGTTTTAGGTTTTCTCCCTGCTTTTTTGAGGGAAAAATTCTGGAACATTGGTAAATTGGAAGCAATTAGTTGTTGAATTTCGCAATAAAATATAAATTAGTTGTTCCATTCATTAAATTTGACCAATTTCAATATAATTTCACATCAATAGAAAAAGTTGGAAAATTTCTTGGAAAAGTTATTAAAATATACCAGTAATTAATAAAATCATTTTAGTTTCTAAAGAAAAAAGTAATTAATGAAATAGCTTTGACTTACTTTGTACAATAATTTATGGCCAGAAATTTATTTGAAAGTACTAAAATTCAACAGATATACAAAGAAACAAAGGATTGCAATCCAAATAGAAACATTTGAATGGAAAACCAAAAATAGCTTCCAATAATTAAGCAAAAAAGTTAAAAGGATATACTAAAACGTATATAGATTTTGCTCGAAAACATCCCATTTAACTTTTTGAAAAATTCAAAGTAACCACAAAAACCAATAGAATTTCAAATAAACGACGACGTCGACGATCTAGATTTCATCCTTGCTGCTTTCGCACGACTTAGTCAATGAATTAAAATCTGCAACTTTTCGATTCCCAATTCGTACGTGGAGATATCCTTCTTTGGAAAATTACACTTGGAGAAATGTTTGAATTATTCATAAGAAGCTTTCGTCAGCGTTCATAAAGATTTTTTCCATTAAAATGGGACTTGAATATATTGTTATGTAATGCCCTGTACAATGCTATAAAAGTCAAAATCTCACAAGTTTCTTTAAAATTCCAGAACAATTCATCTTTCTCCTTTTCGGTCTATGAAAGTGGCAATCCAATCAGCGGAAAAAGTCAAGAAATGTCAATGTGGACTCTAAGAAGATCTCCAAAGTTTCATGTCCATGTTTTGATGAAGGGAGTCGATTTCCTCTTGCATAACCATGATTCAAAATGCAGTATCCAACTTAATTCGCATGACATCGTCAATAGTCTTCGATTCAATGGCAATAGTCTTCGATTCAATGGCAATTCTGTTCACACCTTAACAACTTGGAACACAAGGACCATGTGGAGACCAGGAGCCACACGGGGGGGGGGATGCTTGAGAATCTTCAAGTCTCCAGCAATTTGCTTGAGATTTTTTGAAATGCTTGTTTTGCTGGATATGCTGGAGGAATGGGAGGACTGATAATGCTCTTAATTGAACTTTTGATAATAATTGTTTTTAGAAGTGCTTAGAGAAGACTTTATATTGTGATTTGAGAGAAGAAAGACTTTGTATAATGTAAATTTTTGTATATAAAGATAAATTTAGTTAGTAAAATTCGCAACTAATGTTTTCTGGATGTTTTCTTCAAGAATTTTTCGTTTTTAATTAATTTGAACAATATTTTTAGAAATATCCTTAATTGGATAGAAAGTGTTAATTCCATATACATTATTTCTTAAAACTAAGTAAAAATAACTTCGTAAAATTCGCAACTCAATGGATTTTTAGTAATTATGTAATTTTTTTTTAATAATGTTTGTATTTAAACAACTTTCCGATAAGTATTGAAAATACTTGATATTCATCAGAATTTGAAAAATTAGAGGATATGTTTTTTAGATTGTGATTCAATAAAATTGAACTCGTAAAATTCGCAACTCACATTTTTTTAAGGAATTTTTCTTTCCTAGCTTTATATATTGTGTTTTAGTGTGCTTAAAACAGGGTGAAGATTAGGATTATACAATAATTTACCTTATATAATGCATATTTTTCCAATACATTGAAAATTTAGCTCATATAATTCGCAACTTTATGGATCTTAAGTAATTTTGTTAGATTTTGTATAATGCTCGTAATTGAACTTTTGATAATAATTGATATTCATAAAAACCTGGGTTTTTTTTTCTAGAAATTATATGTAAGGGCTGTAGTTTGTAATTCTACTTAAAATTGCTTCGTAAATTTCATTTTTTTTCTATTCTCACTGCATTAAAAAATGTACCCATCCATAACATTAAATATCTTCCTACCATCTCTTCAATCCATTAGAACAGAACACTGGCTCGGGAGGCTTCCCAGGTGAGCTTTTCAAGGCAATAGGACGAATTTCAGACGAAACAGCGCATTTACCAACTGTTATTGCAAATATATGGAATGCAGAAGGGCCAATTGCCTGTCCACTAAAAAGGAGACAAGGTTCCAAATGCAGACAAATAAATCTCATTAATATCGCATATAAGATAATGGAATCCGTGTTATGTGGAAAATTGAAGCCACACGTCATCATGGGTTCCAAAAATGTGTCAGGTCAAGAAACAAATCCTCGAAAAATTCCAAACGATAAAGAAGCGTGTCATACTTGAAAGACACATGATATATTCAATAAACGCACAAAGACACGCTGATCTAAGAACAAAAAATAACTATGAACCAAAATAATATCGAGATCATGAGAATTTCATAAATTTGGTTTCCGAAGTTACTTCTGAGAACAACATGAATGTCGCCATAAAAAGAGGAATCATAATTGGGAACCAATATATAGTAAGCTCAAGAAAACTCGTGCCACCAAATACCTATCGTACTAAACAAAGAAGCAGCAATACCATCAACTAATATTGTGATTCCTATTTCTATTATATGGATCTGAGACTTGAAGTCTAAACTTTATAAAAGTGGACATAATTTTTTTTAATTTATTGTAAAAAACTAAAACTATTTTATATTCCAATTTTTAACTGATATAATTCTCAACTGAATGAATGTTTAACAAAATTGTTCTTTTTATAATTTTGTTATATTTCCACGACAATTATAGAAATATTTATTAAATGAAAGTTACTGTAGCAATATTTTAATCATAACAAATGCTAATTATATATTTTGAATAATTTTTAAATCCGTAAAATTCACAACTAATGTAAAAAAATGGATAAACAAATACAAATTTAAAAATTTCTATTAAAAACATGAAAGTAATTGAATTTAAGCAATAAATTGAAAGTAATTGAATTTAAGAAGAAAATCTAATCTGTTTTATTTTTACACGTAAATATAAAATTGAAAATTACTATCGACTGTAAGTAATGGATCCCAATCACTCTTACTTTTATTACGAACGTTGACTACTCTTTTATTATCTTTTGAAGTCATTTTTTTCTAGCTATCAGCTATTTATGTTGTCTGTTGGCGGTCTGTTAATTACAGGTATTTCATTTTTTTATGAGACCACGAGAAAGAAGGGCAATGTCGCATAGTGGGATTCGGGGGGCTTGATTGAATTAGAAAGTATGTTGAAAGCTGTTGGTAGATCTTCGAGGAACAAAACATATAAAATTATTCTACTTCAAAGTTTTGAATTCGTAAAATTCACAACTGAGCGAAATTTCAAATACTTTTTTAATTTGTAAAATTTTCAACTAAGTTCGTATTACAAATTGAAGATTACAAAGTTTTCTGGAAGTTTCTGGTACGGTTATGGATTAATTTCGAAGTTGTTCTAATGGATGTTGTTTTGAAAGAATTCTAATTTTAAATAATACTCTATGAAAGAATTTTTAATTCGTAAAATTCACAACTGTTCAAAATTTTTAAGTTTCTTCTAATAAAATTAGTATTTTTCAAGATTCAGAAGGCTTGCATGAATTATAAAGTTCTTTGGAAACTTTGAACTTTCTAATAGTTTTTCAATTCGTAACAGGGATGGGCATTGTCTGTAATTTACGTAATTTACAAGAGTAATTTACGCGCAAATTACGTAAGTAATTAACTACTTCCATACAAAACTTCATATATTAACGTAAATTACGTAATTTACGGATGTAAATTTCTGGTAAATTACGTAAGTAATTAACTAAATTTTTCACTTTGCCCATCCATGATTCGTAAAACTTGTTGCGAGAAACTTTTTACAACAATTTTTTTTTTTGAAAGATTCAGGATTTTTGAATTATTTTAATTTTTTTAGGTATATATCTGAATTTGAAAATGTTCTATTCATGAATTTTAAATTCGTAAATTTTACAACTGTTTGAAATGTTTACTCTTAAAATTCGCAACTAACGTGTTCATAATTCAGTTGTCTTGACTGAATTAAAAAGGGTCTTGGAAGTTTTTGGTACTTCTCCAAAATAGAAGGTTGTATGCAAGAGTTTTGAATTTGTAAAATTCCCGCCTGTTTGAAATTTATAATACTCGTTCTCGAAAAATTCGTAACTAAACTTTTCTATTGCTTTGTGACAACCCTTCTTTTATCAAATAAAAGTATAAACTTGATAAACGTTTTACTTTATTTTAAAACTTCTTCAGTGCTATTTTGACAAAATAAAAAGTAACAATCTAAACTAGGAACTTGTACAAAATATTTATCTGTTTAAGGTTCAAGACACTTGAATGAATTAGAACTTCGTGTATATTAGTTTAAAAAACTGTTATATAAGATTTTTGAATTCGTAAAATTCACAACTGTTTTATTAATATTTTTCTCGTGAAATTCGTTTTAATGTGTTTTTAATTCAGGGACTTGAATGAATAAGAAATTAGTTGAGAAGATTTTAGTACTTCTACGATGTAGAAATAATTCTATGCTAGATTTTTGAATTAATAATATTCTAAACTGTTTCAAATTTCTAATACTTGTTTTTCAACTCGTAAAATTCGTAACTAAATTCGGAACATTTTAAAAATGATATCTTAAAGGTTCGTAAAGGTAAAACGTCGCTACGAAAAAGAAGAAATCCAAAAACTGGAGGTTTTGAGAGAGTCTAATCAGACTAGGAAGTCAACAGCATTCTGCAACGATAAAAGTGGGAAACTTATAACCGAAAAACAGGGAGTTCTTAGTAGATGGCAAGAATTCTTCAGCGAACTGCTAAATGGCGATCATAGCAGAATGACCCCCCAAGAAGAACAGCTTGTCTTTAACTCCAACGAGGACGTACTATCACCAACAACAGAAGAAGTTCGAAGTGCAATTCAGAGACTTAAGAGCAACAAAAGTGTTGGTTCTGATGGCATCCCAGCAGAACTTTTCAAAGCTAGTGAAAATTTGGAATGCAGGAACAATGCCAAACGAATGGAATCAGAACATCATTTGCCCAATCAACGTCATCTTCGAAATGATTGGCTTTACCTGGTTGTAGGCCTAAATGTTATACTTGTGTTTTAGATATATCTGGATAGATATCTTAAAACGCATCAACTAATGTTTGCCCCTCTCTTTGGTCTTACGTCCAAAATGTTGAAGGAACTTCGTTTTTCACAAAATTTAATGGTCGGAATGTTATATATTTGAGTTCTATTAAATATTTAATATGATGTATGATGCTCCATATTACTGAGAAAGCTCTATAACTACAGACTTGACGCAAATCATCAATTTCATAAGTCTATTAAACAATAAGTCAAAGGCAAAAGATGTCTGTAATATCATAATATAAGGACAACATTGTTTCCTACTCCAGTAAATTCCAGCCAGAATGACAATTATGAAAATGAAAAGCTTTGTCCAATAATGAACCCCTTATTGCCTTACCTCTTCCTTCCTTCCTGAGCTCATATAAACTGTAAAATAGATATAAACATCAGCAGGAAGTTTAATTGGATATAAAAAAGTTGTAAATTGCGGTCTGGAAATTTTTTGAATTATATCGTTAGTCTTAATTTTTGAATTCTTATTTAGCCCGTACTTTTTATTTTTCTACATAAATTTTATTACGAAATTTTGTCGACTCGACTCGAATAGTTGAACAATGTGGACTTTAATTATGAGGGATTTTCTGTACTTATTACATTTCCGTATTTGAATCCAGAATATGAAGGTCCTTGGCCAGGATATTCCATCCATTTACAGGTGGTTGTTATGAATTATTCTCGGTTTTTTGGTTTTCAAAAGTTTCAGTTTATCTGAGATTTCCATTTCTTTTCACGGAAAACTCTCTTCTTGTGACAATTTTATACACTGTCTGTTGAGGTTGGATTATGGAAAATTTTCAGACTGGATTTCCGGCGGAAAATATTATCCTTTTTATGCAATTTCCCGAGGTTTTTAATTATGAATATTATATTAAATTATTAGTTTTTTGAAAGTCCTTACAAAACATGTCGTTCCTATACGACCTTATACGTGTCCCTATAAGGACGTATAGGAACGACATGTTTTGTATTTTCTCTTGAAAAATGACAGACAATCTCAAAATCCAGACAATTACCACAGAAATTTCCGATATATATGGAATATAGAAAAAGTACGCTTAATGTCAAAGAGATTTCTATAGTTTCGATGTCTGGAAGAAAAGTTTTGAAGAAATTACGTGCTGGGAATGATACGTGATTTTATCCTTGAATCGAAAATTGTTTATGTTTTTGGTTTTTTGTTCCTTGTACAATCAGAAACTTAGCCGATGGCGTCGAAGAGGTGAGATAACATAGAAAATATATAACTTATTAGATAGCTTTTGTGTATTTCTTATAAGAGAATTATAATTTTATCGGATTTTATTTATATTTTTTGTTACTAGTTGATTTTACCATGGATATTTGTCTCTTAAGGGAGCTTTAAAAGTTTTTATGTGAGCATCTGTTTATTGAAGAGTTTTCATATAAGATTCAACAATATACATATAGTCCGTAAAATATAAAATAACGTAATGTCTGTTAGAGCAGGATGTAATTACTGAAGAATTTCAAAAGCAGTCAGCATTTAGCTTGGTACTATTATCAACAATATTCAAAGTATCTAAATTATTGTACAATCGTAAAGTATATAGTAGGGTGTTTCACTTTTTTTGAAAATTACAGTGATCAAAAATTGCACTTAACCACTGATAGCCGATAATCGATTTCTGGACGATTGGTACTGATTTGACCAAAATCGGATAAACCTCCATCTGCCGCCAGCCATTTTAGTGAAGCCCTCCTGATATTTT
>HF710010.1:3754-17600 GCA_000341915.2 Megaselia scalaris
AAATGTATTCTAACAGGAAAACTAAGTTCTTTTAAAAGAGTATTTAAAAACAATCATCTTTTATTAAACTTATAACTTATGAATACTTATTTTTTAATAGAACATTTTATAAAAAGCCTTTTAACTTAGCATTTGCTGAATTTTAAAAGTTTCATATTTGAATGAGGCTACAAAAATATATTATTTGAATGTAATATTCAATTCGTTTTATAAACTATTTATAAAGAACAAAAACTATTTTTATTATGGAGCACTATTCCATTATTCTTGGTTTCTCCATTAGTGTGTATAGAAATAATATATAAATTATTAAATTGTTCAAAATGTTCTCAAAAGAGTATTGAAATAATGCCTTTTAAACTTGCTTAGTTTCCACTAACTACTTTTATAAAGGATATTAAAGTATCATTTTCTTTTGAAAAGGAGCAAAAAATAAAGTAATTTCGAAAAGAAACTACATACATACTCGCTCTCTCACAAATAGATCCTCATAGAAACCACCCTCGGCCAACAAAGGAACAAAAAATGTTTCTTATCAAAATGTTATAACTTAAATTTGCTCATACAGAAAGCAGAAAAAATCCTTCTCATATCCTTTTCTTCTGCAGCACAAACTTTCAGAAATCCAATTTTCTTTTCAAAGGAACTACAAAAAAATCTTTCCACTTTTTGGCACTTGTTCCAATGTTAAACGTCGAACAGGAGAAAACTAACTATCCTTTTAAATCCTTAAAAATTTAATTTCCTTTTAACTGCACTTTTTTCAAATGGACTAATTATGTGATTTTGTGGTAATTTTTTGAATTAAATAATTATTTTTTATAACAAAATTTAAGATTTTTGTATAATATGTATTAGAACTATTAAAATACTCCTAAATACGAAGCTCCTTGAACTAAGACTAGTTCCAGAGGACCAAACCCACTAAGCTAATCAAATAATTACAGAGACGCAACTATTTGAAGTTCTTATTGTATTTCAAATATTGGATCCAAGGGATATATTCATTATAATTTACTTTATCGACTTTTTTTGGAAGTCTTTACTAATCCAAATCGACTACAGTTGGTGCGGGGGGTCTCCCCCTTAATCAATATGACATCCATTACCTTACATAAATTTAAATATATTAAAAATAAAATAATTTGAAAATTGAAAAAAATAAAAACCTGTGATCCAAATAACCATCCTGTCGACTTCTATGTTTTCATCAAAAGAAATTTTGTTTAAAAAACTATACTAGCTGGCAATAAAATAAAAAATGGTTGGCCCATTTATATTTTATAGAAAATTTTATTAATTTATGTATTGTATAGTTTATTCTTTTTAATAATTTGTTCTTATAGTTTTTATTATATATAATCTGTAATATAAACTTTTGTTTTTAAACTTTTGAAAACCGTTAAATGTTTGTTAAATCTTTTTCAATAAAAGTTTGAAATATTCACAAAACTTTAAGAAGTCTTTATAGTTTCCAATTCTTGAGTATTTCAGGAAATTTAGCTGTTTAGGAAAGTCACAGGCGTATCATTGCATATTTGAAAAAAATAAACTTACCATGATTAATCTTTATTTCAAATACTTTCTGATATATATTTTCATTATCGTGTTGTCAAATGAAGTGTAACAATGGTCAGAGACTTTCTCTCCTCGCTAATTGAGAAAAAAATCTGTCTTTATTATAAACTTTGATATGGAAATATTATTAAAATTCTTACAAAAGTACTTCGCTGGGAGAATAGAGAAGTAGTCCCAGGCAGGTACTCCTGTATAGAAATCTAAGATCCTTCTATTAAAAAGTACTGTAGAGGTATTCCTGTATAGTCGTTAAGATTAATTTTAATATATTTTTACATTTATGACGGTAATTCTTTTAAATTTTTCATAAAAAAGAAAATCCTCAAGCATTTCTTGAGAGGGGTGCTCCAGGGTATCTCAAAAGTTTACTTACAATCACTTTTGTTATGATGTAGAAGTATTACTAGGTTTATGTCTTTAATTCAATATATTCTTTTTCTATTATGAAATATCTAATTATAATTGCTACAAAATCCATGTCGGTAATTTAAAGTTTGCAGAAGTAAATAATATTTAAATTACCAATAATGTGAGTTTTGGAAAAGTTAAATTTTACATGGAAAAGTCGTCGAAAGGCCTGAAATCGCTAATACATTCAAACTTTTGTCTAGTAAAGCCATGGATGGGCAAAGCGATGTATTTAGTAAATTGCTTAAGTAATTTACATGTAATTTACATCAGTAAATTACGTAACTTACGTAAATAACTGGTATTTTGTACTGAATGAGTTAGTTGCTTACGTAACTTACTTGTAAATTACACTTGTAAATTACGTAACTTACAGGCAGTGCCCATCCCTAAGTAAAGCTAATTTCATATTTTTGTGAGTAGATTAGTGAAAGAGATAGAAATGTATCAGCCTATATGAGAGCCAGAAAGAGACAAATATCTATCCATTTCATGCTCTGGAACGCTTCCTCGTTTTGTGAGCGCCATCTATTATCTTTTTTTTTTTCATAATTTTTAACATTTCATAACTTTATTTTGACCGTATTTTTGGTGAATGCTTTAAATATTTCATATATTTTCCATGCTTTCTTAAATATGAAAAATTTCAAACTTTTATTGATAATAATAATTTAAAATGGATTTTACCAACAAAAATTAATAAATTCTTTATATTGAAATCTAAATAGGAAAATTTAAAAAAAAANAAATAATAAAGCAATAACATTAACAGATTTCCGTCGTTTTTCAAGCAGAAAATTAGGTTTTTGTTAGCTAAGAAGTCTCCAAACTGGACTCCTTTCTTTCTTAAGTTCTTTTATTCGTGCTTAATCCGCCTTAATATTTTGACTTTGTTCATTTTATTTGTTAACACTGCTAAAAACTTTGGATACCACTTTTCTTTTCAATTCTTTCAATATCTTTAAATGTCCTTAAATTTAAATTATTCCATAGAATAAAAAAGACTATAAAAATACGCTTCTAATTGTAATCTTTGTTAGAATTTCCCAAATGGATAATCATTTCAAATGTAGCAAAAAAAAGTTAACACTGTTTTCAGTGTAAGAGAAGAAGAAAATGAAAATTCAACAGAGAGTAAAAAAGTTTTTTCTTTTGGTTCTTTTGATAGTTGTTTTTATCTATTCAAAGGATAAAATACTTTGAAAGGATACATTTGAGGAAAACAAATTTATATTGCTTTCTTTTCAATCACCATTTTGAAGGTTTTACTTTTTGAAAATCTTTTGTAATTGGACTTTCTATATTAATATAAATTTATGTTGCTAAATTATAGGAATTAACTTATTATTAAAATTATCTTAATATCTTTGACGATTGTAGGTAATTGAACATTGATTTTACTACTACTACTAGGCATACCATATAGGAATCACCAAGTCATATGATTCATTAAAAATCTTCCAAAAAATCGGAAATCAAAAACTTTTCAAAAAATTACAATATAATATTATAATCTGAAAGTATTCCATTGTGACAATAGTCAAGATCAGCTACACACTTAGTATATCACCCATATTAAACTATCTCTCAAATATTCCATATCGTTAAATACTTTCCAATATTTGCTAAGAAAACCTATAACTAAGACCAAATATTTAAATTATCTACAAAAATGTATAAAAAAAATATCCATCTATATCTTATTAACATAATATTGGTAAGCGCCAAATCGTTAGATCTGTCTGTATATTAAATAATTAGAATTTACTTTTCCTCCTTGGCTTATAAGCACTGCTGCCGGGAGCTACCGACTTACGCTTCTTTTTTATTCTTATTTTACTACGATTTTCTCTAGTTACTTACTGCGATTGCTTACTTACATATTTAGCAAAATTTTCAATTGGACTCAAACAACGATGAGCCTTCTTATCACGATCTTTGTTTTAATGTAAGAATGAGAAGGGTAGTCAGTAGAGATGGTCAGCATTAGGTATACATTATATTTTACATTTTAATCAAAGATACGATACTCACATAAAACTGTAATAGTAAAGAGCTATAATTGTCTCTTTTACATAATCAGTACGAGAGTAAGAAATATATATTTAACTGAAATCTGTCCATTTCCTAGTCTAGCGCGTTTCATCGTTTTATTAGCGCCATCTATTGATCCCTTTCCACTATTTTTAATTCATGTTGAACCATAGATGGGTAATGCGAAGTATTTAGTTAATTATTTACGTAATTTACGTAAATATCTGAAGTTTTCTATGGAAGTAGTTATTTACTTACGTAATTTACGTGTAAATTACATAATTTACAGACAGTGCCTATCCCTGTGTTGAACCTCTCCGTTTTTTTTTTACAAAAGATTAATTGAAAACTAAGCTGATCTTTGTCAAATTTAAGCACTGGAAAATAGAGAGAGAGCTAAAATATCAGACTAGGAAATCTTTCTGTGAGGAGATTGAAGACTGCAATAGCGCGCCTAAACTTAGAAAGTCAGCCGGATGGAATCATTCCCGCAATGCCGCAGAACTCCCTGTATATAATCCAAGATAAGATCAATTAATTTTTCAAAGCCTTTTTGAGGTTAGGGCTACTTCCAAGTATATGGAAGGAAGTCCAAGTGCTAAGCCGCTTTTCTGAACATAGAGGGTGACTTTAATATCTATAATCTATTACAGGTCTTATGAGGGATTCGTAAGTTCTGGTGGTATTAATGAAAAATGTATTATCTTCTAGAACTATACTATTAAGAGACCCGTAAAAACGAGCTATTTAAAGTTCTTAGAAACAGAGGAGTGACTATAGTAGGCTATGCAGACTAACAGCAAGGAGTAAATTTCCGGAATGGCTTGTTACAATTGTTACAGTCAGCTCTAAGATTAGTCAGCCTATGGACTAAGTATATGGAAAAAAAACAGAAATTATTCTTTTTACTATAGACATAGTATTCCGGTCTCTAGACTTTCAATACTGGACTGAATGGAGCTTAATCTTTCAAAGAGTGCCATATACTGAAGTGTAATATTAGACATGAAGCTTATCAAGCCCTACGTAAAAAGGTTTTTCTAGATTGGAGGGAGTACAAAGGACAGCATGTGTTGACATGACGGGTTGTCTGAAGTCAATTCCAGCGATGTCTCTCGAAGTGTTGCTATATTTAAGATCTATGGTGTTGGAAAGCATCTCGGCTAAAAGAGCTCTTTTGCATACAAGCTATGGTCACAAGGCGATTATATCCGAATTTGGGATAAGCAAACCTGATATGACTATATCGGACAAGAGTACATATTTGATTTCATCTCTAGCATCAAAATCCCTGAGAGTGATAGTTGGAAGGAGAACTATCTGTGTTCATTGATAGATCATAGTTATCGTAGAATGTACGGGTTCAGGTGTATTCATAAAGCAAGAAGTAAGAATATCATCAGAAATAACTCAATAAGACTGTAATGGGTTCGGGGCATGTCGAAATATAGGGTAATGAGATAGTGGATGAGCTAACCAGTAACAGTTCAGCTACTCCAGGAAAAGAGAGTAATATTCTAGAAAGAACGAATAGATAAGTAAATATTGTTGAAAAGGAGTAGAATCTTGGAAAGTTACCCGATAGAACTACAAAGATCTTTTGTCCTGATGTTGATCACAAAAGAGTCAGCTTAATTTTACGTGGTAATAAAAAGTTCTCGAGACTATGTGTTGGAAACGTATTGGGACAGTGTCTGTTAGGAAAGATGGCTAAAAGGATGAGGCTCAAAATGAGTGAGAGGATTTCAGCATATTCATTGTGAATATCCAGTTCTGTCACAAAGAAGCTTCCAGCTCCTCTAATATTCTAATCATTAGGGAAATCTTTCAATCTTGTATGACCTAAGCTTACCTTTACCATTCATTTTTTAAAGAAATAGTTTACAAATTTATTTAAATTTCATCATAAAATACTTCTTGAAAAAAAATAAAAAATTTTACTAAATGTTTACATTACAAGAAAGTATGTAAAGAAATCTTTAAAGGACAGAAGCTACCAAACCTACAACCATCTTCAGTTAGACCAGAAGAGAAATGGTATTCTTTCTATATGCTCCATAGAACAACGATCGAATTTTTTTTCCTTCCTTTCGTTGGCTGGCTTCCACAATAGTAACAATATGACAAGGATCCAAAGCAGTCATATACCGGTTTTCGGTTTACATTAAAGAAACGCATTTTTTGTGAGGATCTGAGCTAAACTGAAATGCGCCAGCAGGTATGGTAGAGCTGCGGCGGAGAAGTGGGTGCTCCTTGAATTTCTTTCTTTTCTCATATACAATGGCGCCCGTTATATTATTTATTTGGTATGATTTGTTCATTAGATTTGCTTATTGTATTAAGCAACAAAAAAAAAGAATTCCAATTATTTCTGACAATCTTTCTCATTTACTTAATTCATCGTTGGTAGTTTGTTTAAATTTTCCTACACCTATACGATTTCAGTTTCTTGAAGTTGGTATCTGAAGTTTGTAATCAGAAGATTGTAAATGTTTCCGGTATAAATGGCAACGTTTTTACTTAAATTTAAATTTATTTCATATATAATAATTACTTTATTTTCTATTCATAGTATTTCATTGGTATGAATATTATGTTTCTTATAGAATATCCTAAAATCTATAAATTTATATATTTTAATAAAAGCTAAATCTTACTTTTGTAAAGAATATGACATTGAATTTATTTTGAAATAAGATAAGGCTTTTTAATAATGTAAGTCTGATAGTTTATCAGTTAATTCTATTGTTTAAAATACCACGATAATTATGTGTGACATATATATTGATATTTCCGACACATATTATGTATGAAATACGCAATGAAAATATATGGAATATATATTTTTTCATTGTATAATGTTTATAGAACTTGTTTAATTTTACTTTCTATTTTTTACATTTATTATTTGTAAATGAACATTCTTAAGATCAAAGTTTTCAATGTTCGGAATAGTTCGGAGAATTCAAGTCATTATTATTAAAAAAAAAGTTTGATATAAACAATTTTTTAATACAGTTCAATTTTTCAAACGCCAAAAGTTCTTAAAAGCTCTTTTCATTGGAATTAATTAGAATTTATACACCAATTATGTCACATGTCAATGACGTCACATGTCACGGTCAGAATTTTTGTTCTTTTATTCAAATAATCACCAGTTTATCAATTAAATAATGATGCCACGTATCACATCTTAAATTTGTATTATAATTCAAAAAATCATCAATTTAATAATTAACTAATGTCACGTAAATAGTCACATGTCACAACTTCTTTTTTTTTGTATTCATATAATCACCAGTTTAATGATTAAATAATGATTCAGATGTCACAGTTACATGTTATTATTAGTTTTCTTTAATTCACCAAATTGCCAGTTTAGCAACAACATAATGATGTCACAGTCACATGTGTAGTTAGTTTTTTGTTTTTTTTTTTGCTAAATTCCTATAATCATTAGCTTAGAAATTAAATAATGATGTCACGTGTCACATGTCACAATTAGATTTGTTTTGTTCAAACGCCAAAAGTTCTAAAAGTCTTAAGCATCCAAGCTTTAATGGAACTCATTTCATTGGAATTTATTAGATTTTAATTATCAGTATAGCAAGTAATGATGTCACATGTTACAATTTGTTTTTTTTTTNACGTAAGTAATTAACTACTTCCATACAAAACCTGTTATTTACGTAAATTACGTAATTTACAAACGTAAATTACATGTAAATTACGTAAGTAGGGGGGGGGGTGTCAGAACTTGGTTCCAGACCCATCAAAGACAATAATCAACATCTTCTGTCAGGAACCACCACTGAATTTCCCATGGATGGGCAGGGCGAAGTATTTTGTTAATTACTTACGTAACTTTGATGTAATTTGCGTCTAAGTAAATAATTGATGTTTTGAGGGAAGTAGTAAATTACTTATGTAATTTACGTGTAAATTAAGCTTGTAAATTACGTAAATTACAAGCAGTGCCCATTCCTGGTTTTATGATTAAATAATGATTTAGATGTCACAGTTACATGTTATTATTAGTTTTATGTTCTTTAATTCAGGAAATCACAAGTTTGAATTCAAATTTGATTAAGGTTTTACTATATATATGTTTTAAATAAAACATAATTGATTCACTAAGTCTTAATAATAATTCTAGGAAAAAGTAAATGAATAATATTTGTAGATTACCTAATTTCTTGACAATTTGTCATAACACTTTTCTTTTCGACAATTTGAAATTTGTCATGGAATACCAACCATTGTCCATCACCTTCATGTTAAAATTTCCATACTGTCCATTGAAACTACATTCAGCCGTCAACCATATAGAAACAGAAATACAGGACTTTCAAAGAGATAAACGCACAAATGGCGCCATATTGTATTGTCATTTCAAATTGAAAATATAAAATAAATAGCAAATGAAATCATAAAATATGTCAAAAGTTCAAACACTATATCATCAAATCATTACCAATATTTCACTTGTAAAAACTAATGTCGTAGTCGAAGCTATAGCTTTTCTTTCCTAAAAAAAATATATATAAAATCGAATTTATCGCGCCTTATAAAACGCGCCGCGTGCAATTCAAATCTATGGCGATTTCAAATTCAAATGCACGTTTTTCGATATTTATATTTATCTTCTAACCAAATAATACCTTGGAGCTATGTTGGACGGACGACGACGGTATAGCGCGATGATGGCGATGGCGCTGCATTTTATTGAGACTTTTTGTCGCACGTTTTGCTGCAGTTATTGTTTGCTGGGCTTTTGTTTAGTATTAAGTGTTTAGATATATTTGAAAACCGATATAAAAAATAAAGTCAGGTAGATTTTTCACAATAAATAATCATAAAAGATATTATTAACGAAAAGCACACGATGACATATAACTTGGTCCATTCAATGTGACAGGAGTTCAGAAAAGAAGCTGGTGTGTAATTTAGATTTGCATAGTGGGATGGTGTTTGTTATTTTTTCAAAGATTTTTAGAAACAGCAAGCTATTTTAACTTAGAGATGTTCAAGAGGTGGAGTTTTGTAATATTTGCAAGCAGCCCGTAATGGACAATATAAGATTCAAAGAAACACTTTCTATATATAGAAAGTCTCTCATAACTCTGAGAGCAAATAAATAGAAATAACATGAAAGAGAGAAATATATAATCAATAGATATCTTGTTCTGAAACGTTTCATTGCTTTAACAACGCCATCTATTTATCTTTTCTCACTATTTTTTACTTTTCTTAATTTTAAGTTCTGAATTGAATTTTACTTTAAAAATATATTTTGCGATATTTAACAATATTTTCGATCCTTTTCTATTTTGTATTATTTATAATTTACTTAACAAAACATCCTTTAGGATTTAATAAAAAGCTTTAAATTTTACTTATGGTATATATTCACTCAGTTAAATAAAAGCTAAAAATTTTTTAACTTTAGTTCCCATAACGAACCATCAGCTTGATTCATGCAAGAATGGAGTGTAGTCTTTCTCTTTCCATTCTTTCCACGATCAGTGATCCCCTTTCCATTGTCCAAGCGAGAGAAGCGATGATCAGTCACTCGTTCTTGAAGGTATTATGAAAGTTACTCAATTTGGCTTGAGTTGAGTGCTTTCGACACTAAGAGAGTATAATCGTCACCAATTTATTTTGTGAGATAAATTGAATGTCAACAGTGTTTTTGTGAAGAGAGCAACAACGTCTATCATGGATGGGCAAAGTGAAGTATTTAGTTAATTACTTACGTAATTTACATGTAATTTACGTAAATAACTGAACTTTAGTTTACTTACGTAATTTACGTGTAAATTAAATTGCTGGAATTCAGTATGCAAAGCGAATGCTCTACCCACTAAGCTACGGGCTCTCCCAAGCTTCTTATTAGTGCCTATTTTAGAATGAAAGGGTGTAGCTCAGAAGTTTTTTATAGAGCTTTTTGTTCTAGTTTTTTAGAACCTTCGACCTTTAAGCGTAAGCAAGAGTGGGTATTAAAGTTCTTAGTGCCTGTCTTAGGGCAAAAGCTCTGAAAATTGACATTTATTTTTCTGGATGATATTATGTCATAGAAAAGTTCTTCAGTTTCATATAAGTTTCATTTAAACTGAGAAATTAACTAAAAGTTTAATGTTTTCAAAAATGTTTGAAAGCTGTTTAGATATTGACATAAATATGGTTATTCATATATGTATTATACCTATCATATACATATTAATGTACCTAACAAATATATTTAGAGATACCACATCACATACATATAGTACGAATATACTTACTTTACTTTAATGCTGACGATCTTTCGGCAGAATCCAGTAAACAACAGTTCACAGTTTTTAGCTGCTAATCTCCATGAAGGTATTCTGAGTTCTATAGTACATTTCCTATAGTATGAATTCATGTAAATTATTCTTATTTTCCATAAATTACAATAATAAATTACATAAATTACAAGCAATCCCCATCAATGTTCTGAAACGCTCCAAAATCTCTACTTAAATGCTTAACTTAAACAAATTGAATTCCATAAGATAATCCATTGCACTTAATGAAATTAATTTCAAGCACTGTTAAATTCGAATCTTTCTCTGTCGTTAACATTAATTGTTTCCCAATATCTCGAGGGTTTACTCCTCATTGGTTCTTTTGCCCACTTTTCACAACTGTATATAGCTGCTATAGTTGCTGCTGCAGCAGCAGTAGCAACGACAACAATAACAACAGTCGAGACCAGATGTTTGTTTTGGGAAAAGAAGCTGCTGCTTCTGGTGCTCTGTTCTGCTTTGCTAATAAAACGAAATCTATTTATAATCGAGATTAATGGAGATATATTAATGCGATAATTACATAGTTTTTGTTAAACAATTGAACATGGTTTATAAATTTAGTCTAACTCACTAAATAATAATGTACTATACTACTTTAGTAGTAAAGTGTGTTTCTTTTGCTATCGATTTTGTTATAGTGTCATTAGATTAGCTATTGAACTAGCTATTTTGGTAGCAAACCCATAGACTTGATCGGCTTCCAAAGATAAACCTGCCAGCTCTAAAATGGAAAGGATTATTTTTAACCACTTGTGACATTTATTTGGTTATTGGGTGTGATTCCATCGATTTACAATATATACAAATGCGTGGTGGACATATTTTTTTTTATAGATTTGCATAGTACTTTGATGGTTCCTTAAGTAAATTATTTCTTCAGAAATGAAAGACTCGTCCTTAAAAGCTATTTAGTATAGAATGTATATAAGACACATCCATATTTTTATGAAGATATATGGCTTTAAGATGTCCTTCACCAACACGAAAATTCATGTCAAAAATCATCGGAGACGGCCATAGGTTTATTTTGCAGACTGATGGTCTACGACTAAGTAGTCTGTCTGTAATCACCCAATACTTCGGTCGGCTATGATTTATTTTCTTTAAGTCGGTCGTCAACGCGAAAAATGGTCAACGTGGTCGGCTACGGTTTAATTTGCGTATCGACTGATGTGTCTGTTGTTCAGCAATATTGGAAACAATATTTTTGTATTTCGTTAACTAAGCTCTTCAGTTCAGATACCTCAGTCGCGGCATTTTGGCGACGGTCGACACATAATAAAATATTAGCGACGACGGTAGACTACGGCTTATTTTTGTTGTGGTTTTCAAAATTGGCGACGTGCCACGCGACGAAATTTGAAGCGACGGTCGACTAAAAACGATGCAAAACGACGCTTATTTTGCACGTCGATTGAGGTGTCTGCTTCAGTTCTTCCTTTTTTGCAAATATATTTTCCTGGAAATAAAAAGGGCGACAGTCGATTAAAAACGACGAAAAAAGTCGGGTTTCGCATTCGCATACAATTTTTGGTGACGGAAGTCATCTTCGGCCGACTACGGCTTATTTCACACGTAGACTGAGGTATCTGAGCTCAAGCAGGGCGTAAGTTCGCCGAAGTTATTTTCTGCTTGCTGTTCCAGTTAAAATGACATACAAATTTTCCTTTTTTCTTTCCGTTGTAATTTGATTATTGATAAAATCCCAAAAAGACATTTTCAAATTTAAACTTTGAAAATCCGTTTATTTTATCTTCTTCTTGCTCTAAGTAGTTTTCTTCTTAAGTAGCCTGCTCGAGAGGGCTAGGATTTTATAATTATTGAAAGTATTTCCTTCTCGCAAAAGCATAATACGTCAGATTTACCGACAATCATCAATAATTTTCAAACAAATTCTAAAATATATACAAAAATGTTCAAAAACTCAATGTCCCAAAACATTTTATCTATAATTAATTTCATTCCTATATAGGAAAATCTAGCCAGAAATCATTATTAGTTTAGTGACAGAATGCTGTCATAGATTTTGTGTCATGTCGTTCTTTCATTTGCTCTTTAGTTCGTCTCATGGTTTGATACCATCGACCAAAAACTACACCCAATTTTCTACATCACCATCGAAATTATTTAATTTTCTTTGTTTTTGTTTTTAGTTTTTGCGTTGACTGACTGACACGCAGACTTTGGCTGTAATTCTCCCCTGTTCGACTCACATCTAATGTAATTTTCATGAAAAATTTCCAGATCATTGACTACTCATTTGATTATTGATTTGCGTTCGTTCGATGCTGCTTCCATTGTCTCTATAACTATAATCTATCTGTATATCTATATTTTTGTCCATGTTTTTATAGTTTCAGCGGTAATTTGGTAATTTACCAGATCACTGACTCACTGCCAAATTAGATGGACGTTTATACAGATAGATAGTTAGATTTTTATAGATAGATACATGTAGATTCATTGAGCCAGACAAACTGTGACACAGAGATAGGATCATGCTGGGTTGTTTTGGATGACTATTTTGACGTGATTTTGTATACGCTCAATTAGCACCACGACCTAATTAAAGTTTGATGTTTCTATTTTTGCGGAAAATAAGGTTTTTCAACACACTTTTTAAGTTCATTGAGGGTAAATGAGGACAATATGCGACAGGAAGGACCAATTTTAGGTTCTTTTTGGATAGCGGAAAAAGTTTCAATGTTTTATTTATACATTGCTTTTTCAATATACATATAAAATATATGAGAATAGTTACACAGATAACGAATTTGTACTCCTCGCTTTCATACTTATTTCAAGTTAGTTATATGTTATGTTTAAAGGATGAATAATAAGTGAAAGGAGTATCATAACAGCATGTGAAGTTCAATATAGATCGATATTCTTTATTGGATATTAACAAATACTTTATAAATAAAATATCGAGATGTTTGAGTATATCGAGTATCGTAACGAGAGCTGATATAACGGAATTAGATGAACAATCAATATAAAAAATAATAAGGAGCTCCGCTCGCTTCGCTCCAATTACTAAATCATACTATTTAGAAATATAAAAAAAAAATGAAAAAAAAGAACGAAATGAAACGAGAATCGTAACGAGCTTAAGTCGAATTAGCGAAAATAAGTCGATATTCGGAAATAAGTAGATGTATATTCTCTGAATAATAGTTTTGAAATAAATAGTAAAGGCATTTAATATTACATATTAACGAGTATCGTAATGGAAAGCGAGTATCGTATAAAGCAATGTAGCAAGAATATATTAACAATGACATTTGTTTAAAAAATAGTTTATAAATGAATAAAGTAAGAAGGAAAATGCCTAATAATAGGTGTTTAAAGGAGGTTAATTCTTATGAAACGAGTATCGTAATGGAAGTCGATAATCGCTTACATTAAATATATACAACAAATTAAATAATTACAAGAATTAATTATATTTATAGGGGGGGGGGGGGGGGGGGGGGGGGGGGGGGGGGGGGGGG
>HF710162.1:5260-15906 GCA_000341915.2 Megaselia scalaris
CCCCCCCCCCCCCCCCCCCCCCATACAGTAGACACAACTATATTATAGTTATCACAACTAGAGGAAAACTATATATTTTCTATGAGTGCAAATTCCGACCGGACAAACCAGACTACCAAAGAGCTTGTTTATCGTTTATAGACCAACTACAGAAAAGGGATATATGCTTTAAGTTAGCTGTAGAGTCTGCAAGCTTTCTCTCTCAGAATCTTAAACTGCAATGTAGAGTAAGACCAAAAAGAAGAACAAAACTAGAGTACACTGAGCCAAAGAATAGATAACCATTGGCAGACCAACAAAAAGAGTACGCTGAACCAAGGAATAGATTGGCACAAGCAGTCCACTTCAGGTGAGATATAGGGTTTAAGCCGAGACCAATTCCCATGTATATAAAGCAAACTTTTAATTTATCTACCGATAACTATGAGTAATTCAAGACTGCAACCAGTCCCAAGTTGGCAGCTAAAAACCAAAAATTACATTTTAGCCGATGATTCAAGATGGTAGCCAAGCCGATGAACAAAACTTTTGCCGCTGTTATTTTAAGTTTCTTAAAGTTTTAATATATTAAGGGTTTTGTAACGATTTTCGGCTACGTTACATACCTCTGATATTGTATGTGCTAGAACATCTTCTGAGCTGTGGAATTCCATGTATGAATCGATGCATGTTCTGCAACATATATTCCCAGTATACAAACCCCTAAATTTCGAATAAAACACAATACAAATGTATATAATTTAATATTTGACACAAATGCGACCAACTCTACATTTTACTATATGTTCATTTTACTAATTTTGATATCTGTCTCTATCTCATTCCAGTTATCAGCTACAATGGATCCTATTTAACCATCTCCAAAGTGAATCGTCTGAATATGGGAGCTTATCTGTGTATAGCATCAAATGGCATACCACCGACGGTTAGCAAAAGAGTAATGCTAATTGTTCACTGTAAGTGTTTTAATTAAAAATTTATATTCTATTGCTTTCCGCTTTTCTATACTGGGTTTCCCATCTAGATCCTGTTAGACTCAACTCTTCCCAGACCATTTTGGTTGGCAACGAGATTCGCAACGCTTCCCAAAACAATCCTATCTCGTCGTCCTTTCCACTCAACCCAACCGTCTAACCAAGCAACATATCTAAAATTCATGTCCTTGTTTCATTTCTTTCGCTCTATGTTAATGGTGTGAATCAAGGATGGAGGAGCCTTTTTATTCGAGGACGTGGCATTCTGGGAACTCATCTTTTTAAGAGTTTCCAAAGAAACCCGGATGATATTTTAAAGAGTTTTAAAATTGGGCATGTTTTGAATTGAATTTGGGAAGAAAAATTTTTAAGCAGGAATGTTCTGCTAGTGATGGAGTATGGGATCTTTTGGACAACGTTTGATTTCTAGTATAGATTCTTCGAATGGTAATATCCGAAGAATCTCAACGTCAAGCTTCGGATCCATTAAATAGTTTTCTTGATGGATCATTTGATAGAAGGAGCTTTTTCACCTTTTGAGGAGTATATACTTCTTAAGAAACGGCATTGGCTTCTATCTGTTCCAGATGGTCTTCCCATCTCAGTCGCTTGGTACGAATCATGCCTTGTGACGTCCGTAAATTATGTAATTTACGTAAATTACTGATATTGTTTATTACTTACGTAATTTACGTGTAAATTACGTAAATTACAGACTGTTCCCATCCCTGTATAATTTGATTTCTCCCTGATTTCTCTCTAAAGTTGCTTAGATCGTAGGGGTCGTGTATAGACATCCAAGATGATATTTGTGCCTACAAGATACTACGTTTGTTTAGTTGGTTATAATACACTTCCTGGAACCACAGGACTTGTGACAGGAAGTGGCATTGTAGATGGTGATCCTAATTTTGATGACGATCGTAATTTCTCTAAGAAATTGATACTCTTAATTTTTAAACAAGATGTGTTCCCTAGCGGATAGAGGTTTCATTTTCAAACCAAAGCAGGAAAGAGTTATAGAGCTCTAAGAAGCAAGGCTAGGGGTGGCACATTAGTTTCAAAGCAACGTGTTATGGATCTGGATCTAATTTTGAGATGGAAGCAAAATGTTGACCCAGGAAATGTAGTCATAAGTACATTCCTTGAAGCCAACTATCATAAAATGGAGAAATCATGAACATTATGAAAATTGAAGCAACCAGTGATGAAAGGAAGAATTTGTTTGCACCTCTTATAAAACTCCTGGGTTTCCGTAACAACTTTGGCATTTAGCTTACAAAATGGTTCATTGCATTGTGTAGCTCATCTCTATTGGGCGTCTTATGCGCTTACCTAAATTCAATATCGACTGGTGTTCTTGGTTCTTTTCAAAGATCTTCCTGAGCTTGAAACGTTGATAGAATGTTGTATTGCCCGACACTGTGTAGTACATACGGTTTCGAGCATTGGATGGGAGCATTTTCTTTAGTGCTTTCAATAGCCTTTGTCTTCATCGAGTGGATAGGGCATATGATGCTTTTATACTCTTCATGCATCTCTTCGCTATTCCCAACACAGAATCTGTTGCAATTTATTGTTGAAGCATGATCAGGCTGTTTTAAGCAGGGATTCTACCTGTATCTGCTTCCTTGTTGTCTATCATATTCTTCTTCTCGCCATCAATGTGAGATGCGAGGTTTTTGCATACCAAAAACCTCTGTGGCTGCTGTTTTTATCACATTCAATCTCCCTAGCTTTTGTTGGCCTTTTCAAGGATATCCTGAAGCGTATACCCCCCCCCCCTTGTCTTTTGAATAGTCTTGTTCGGCTCTTTAGCCATTAGACTAAAGTAAAAATTCGGCTATTACAGCCTATAGAAATAAAGGAAATTTAATAATATTACAGGGGGTTTGTGCGTCAGGACTAGAAATTAGGTTACATTTACTAAAAAAACAGAAATTAAAGGTACACCATGTGTAAAAAAAAGCTAAACATATTTGAATTGTGGATCAAGGACACTATAAACGAGCGGGCCTAACCACTCTTAGGAGTTCTGATTCGTTCCACCGAAGGAACGTCTACTGTGCTCCGAACGCACTAAACTAACATTTTAAAACACTCCGAAGATCAGCACAAAACTCACTTCCGAAGTGCAACAAACTAAATGCACTAGAAAGTGCAAGCAAAAACATCCCGTGGGCGAATAAATACTTCTCCGTAGAAGTGCAAAGCATTAAACGCTTCTCCGAGAAGCAACAAAACACGACCACAAAATAAAAGAAAACATTTCTTAAAACTATAAATAAATTCTGGAACTGATGCACCGGTCTTCCTTCCTGTCACTTTGTTTTGGATAGCAGCTGGCTGCAAAATAAACCCCGCTCCTAAGAATAAGACATCTGGCTTCTTCGGAGGTCGAACGATAATTCCTATATTTTTCCTTCAAATACCGCTCCAAGTTATACAAAAACTCCTCCGTGTGTAACAATTTTCTCGCTTCTGATCTTCTTCTATCAAAAAGAAGATCAGTTGTAAAAGAATCTGGATATGATTCTCTTTATTGGGTCTGGAACCAAGT
Organism: Megaselia scalaris; assembly: GCA_000341915.2. Classification (NCBI taxonomy): domain Eukaryota; kingdom Metazoa; phylum Arthropoda; class Insecta; order Diptera; family Phoridae; genus Megaselia; species Megaselia scalaris. The sequence goes on from HF710162.1 coordinate 8,795, forward strand.
TTTGACCACTTTTCATGCGGTTCTCTGTTCAATTTTCACGGCAAAATTGTTAAAGAATACCTTAAATTTTCAATAATAAACAAAATGTTGTTAAAATTTTTGGAAATTTGTTGTGGTTCTGGACAGGATTAGTGGACGATTCTCTTTGTTGGGTCTGGAACCAAGTTCTGATCACTTTTCAAACGCTTCTCTGTCCAGAATGTCTGGACAGGAAAAATAAATGATTCTCCTTGTTTTGTCTGTAATTCTGACCACATTTTTTGACAGTCATGTCCAATTGTCAACAAGAAATTCAAATCAATAATAAACATTTCCCATAGCCAAAACCAAATTTTGTGGACAAGTCTACCACATATATTCCCTTCAGAATGATATACATATTGCATGGGTTCGCAAAATGTCTGTAAAACCTCTTTTAGACGGCGGAGTCCCATGTAGTCCCAGTTGTCAGATCCAAAAACCAATATGTGGCCAAGAATGCTATTGAAATTCCCTTTACAATGATATGCATTTTGCATAGGCTCAAAAAATTTCTCTACAACTTGTTTGGAACGCCGGCGTTCCATGTCGTCCTAGTTTACGAAGGTAAACCACGTTACCACGAAGGACCGTTGGGTATTTAAATACCCATGACACAAAAAATGCCATAAATTTTGAACGGCTTAAGTTATTGTCAAATGGTAAATGTGGGTTTGCAGAAATTGTTTTTTTTTAAATACAAAATTTCAAAAAGACCATTTTTAGCCCATCATCAGGGGCAAAGTAGGCCTATAATTCGACACCTATAACATGTAAATTGAAGTTTTAATGTTAACTTCTAATTAGAAGAAAATCTTGATTCGAGGTAAAATCTTGATTATTAACCAAATCAGAGCGATTCTTGTTACAGTGTTTTTATGGATACTTAAATACCGATCCCTCCTTAATGGGTTAACTGAAGTTTTGTTCGGAAATGTAAATTACGTAAATTACAGACAGTACCATTAAGGTGTCCAACTTTTTTACAAAATGTCAGTGATCAAAAATTGCACTTAACCAGTGATAGCCTACAATTTCAGGAAAATTGGTACAACTTTCATCAAAATCTGTTGCTTTCAGTAAAGCTCTACAGCATTTTTTTAGTGCTTATTTTTTCTCAGTTTACGAAAAATCGAATTAGAATACCCTGCAAAAGTCGTCGATATATCCTTTATTTTTGCTTAAATCATCTGCGCTTCCTCTGAACCACAGAGATCCGAAAACTCTGAGTAATTATGGCTCCGTTTTTATATCTATGCATTTCTCAAGAAGTTTTGAAATGAATCCCCTTTAAAATATAATAACTTAATATAATATGAAACTTAATAATTTTCTGAAATTTCCTAAATTTTTTTTTTCTAAATCAATCCGTTAAATTGTTCAACATTTCTTCTTTACCGCCAAACATAAAATTATAATTCAAAATTTCCCCAATAATCGTTGAAGTAATTTTGTTGACAATTTAATAACAGCATTACAACTTAAACTTAATGTGCTCCAATAATTAAGGAAAATGTATATGTAACTCCTGTAAAAACTCCTCATTAATAATTAAGAAATCACAATCCATCCAAATGGTTTCTAATTAAAATTTCAGACCCTCTCGAGACATTACACAGAACATAAAATGAGAACCTATCAAACGACAGACTAACAGAAATCTACTGTAATTTTGAAGGGGATAGATTACCAAAGTCGACTGGAACAAGTCATAATATATAAAAGTACTTTCGGAAGTCAGGAAGGTCCCTTGAGAAGTTCCATCTCCATCAAATCCAATTAATTTCTTAATATCTGTCATGTTTGTTTGTTGGGTATACTTTACAGGTGATCACTATGTAACTGAACAAATTGAAAATGGATACAAAATCACAATGAGGATAACAATCAAGAATGTCAACTCGACTGATTTCGGTTCATACAGATGTGTTGCTAAGAATTCCTTGGGGGAAACAGATGGAACTATCAAATTATATGGCAAGAATTTCTATTATTTGTCTTTTTTACTTTCCACTTTTTTAGTTTACTTTTTATTTCGTACAATTTCTATAAGAAAAGTGTCAATAAAATTTCAATATCTTTTAGATGTACCTCACACAACGACTGTTACAACTGTAGCACCAACAGTACCTTTAGAAACTGTTCCAGTGGTCATTCTAAGACCTCCCAGTCCAAATACAAAAGGTAAGACTATAATGGGATTTGAAAGAAAACATATTTCTTATAATTGGAATACTGAATGGGTATTTTGGAATATAAGTAACTAAAAAATTACAAGATTTAGCGAAATAAAATTGAGATACATTCAGGAATCATCAATATTTCAATGTTACTGATAAATAAAAAAGATTCGTAGGAAAGAAATGTATGGGACTAGTAAAAACATTGGACTCGTAGAGTCTAGGACATCCTAAGTACATTCTAGGACATCCAAAGTAAAATTTTAGTATAAAAGTATTTAGAATGGCCCAACTGAAAATGGTCTATTTTGAAATCTAAAAAGAAGAAACAATGTCAATATTTTATGGTTTAGTATATTTTGAAATAACTATCTTGAGTATATATGTAATAGAAATTTTGATAAAATGTCTGGTAATAGAAAGAGGTGATCATGCACTGCTCCAAAAACTGCTTTCTTGACACTTATGAAGCCATATTAGAAATGTTGATGGAACCGTGGTCATTGTATGATTCTTGAGATCTATCTGAGGCCTTTTTAAAAGAGATATATTGAGTATAGAACGCGATATACACAACAAATTATGTAATTTACTCAATTATAATGTGTTCCACACAATGTTGAAGTATGTAGAACGCTTGGATGGGCAAAGCGAAGTATTAAGATAATTCCATAAGTAATTTAAATGTAATTTATGTCCGTAAATTACGTAATTTACGTAATTAACTGAAAATGTGTATGAAATTAGTTAATTACTGCCATAATTTATGTGCAAATTACGCTGGTAAATTACGTAAGTTACAGACAGTGCCTATGTCTATTAGTATTAGTTCCTACAACTTCTTGTATGTATGATCAAAATAGATAGTCTACATAATTTGCTTGTAGAAATCTACATTTACATTATGTGTGGTAAGAACGTTAAATTGTATGTTAAAATGTATTCTTTTTATCAGTGAACAATACAAAACATCTTGACATTATTGTCTCCTCAAAACAAAAATGTACACCTTGACTCTTGTTGAGGAGGGACATCTTCATTTTTTTGGACCTTTGATTTATTTGATAGGATTCTCTGAAGAAATCTTCCCATTGCACAAGGATCAATTGCCAAAGATATGAATTTCCCTGTAGTATCGCTTGCTACAAAGATGGCGATACCACCTTATCTCTATTCTTCCAGATTATTTATAATTCACACAAGAATATCAGAGAGACTGCTTATCCCGTAGTAGATCTACTACAAAAGAGGAACTTAAATAATCAACCAGTTACAAAAGGTCTGAAGCTTAGACCAATTCTCAACCAACTACAGAAAGCGATATCCCACAGAATTAGCTGTCCAAAGTATTTATCTCACAATATTTAACTTCAGTGACTTGTCTGTAGCCTGAAATATCCCAGCCAGATAAGCCCCGTACATTTCACCTTTGAGGAGTATACTTTTTAGCAGCGGTATTGGCTTCCACCCGCTCTAGATGTCCTGCACATTACAGGCACTTCGTACGGATCTTGTTTACTATACGTCAGCGGCTATAAAGATGATTTTTTTTGGTTATATCGTAATCTCTATTCTCCATCGATACAAACCGCCCCAAAAATGATGCTGAGTATCTTCTTTCCAAAGGTCAAGCAGCAGTCAAGATCTAACACTCAGAGCCGTACAGAAGCACTGTAAGTACAAGCTAGTGGTATAGTCTGACCTTGGTTTTTCTCGAAAGTGGCTTAGATCGTAGTAGTTTATTGAGACTGTATAACATCTATTTGCTAAGACAATCCTTCGCTTCACTGCGATGCTGGTATTGTTGCCAGATGCTACTTCAGAACCCAAGTAAATGGAAGTACGCACACTTCGATGTCGTTTGGGCCAAGTGCGTTATGGTTTGCATCATTCCTGCTGGACAACATGTATATTTGTTTTTTTTCTTTATTTACATACAATCCTCTCGATTTGGCTTAATTTTCAAGACCCTCAAAGGCAGTTCGAACTACAGACTGTATGTTCAAACGCCTGTTGTTATCCTACCAAAAAAGTCAATATCGCCGGAATAACCAAATATAGTATCTGTTTTGACTTGATAAAGATTATTCGTGATGTTGATTTTTGCCGCTCTAATAATCTCCAGGAGAATGTTGCAAAATGATGATAAAGCATGATAGAGCATCACCTTGACGGAAACCTGGCATAGTTTAGCCTGATTAGCTTCTCTGGGATGCCAAAATGTTTCATTGGATGGTATATCTCATTTCTCGTTGGAGTGTCATATGCTTGCCTAAAATCGATGAAGAGGTGAACGTATCGACCTGGTGTTCTTGGGTCTTCTCAAGCATCTCCCTGAGCGTGAAAAAATGGTCGGATGTTGATTTTCCAGGCATGAAACCACATTGGTATGGTCTTCTATACCAATAAAATTTTGTTAGACAGGAAGGAAGACTCACTTTTTAACAACAGTTTCAGATGTTTAGTTTTAAGAATTGAATGGTGTCTGGTGTTTCTTTTCTTTTGGTCCCGGTTGTTGCTTCTCGGAAAAAAGCATCCTAATGGTTTCTGGAGAAACCATTAGGCTGCCCACGGGGTGTTAGTATTGCACTTTTAAATGCGTTTAGTTGTTTAACTTCGGAAGTGCTGCTCTTCGGAGTGCTTTTATCTGTTCCATTGGAGTGTTTAGTTTCGTGCGTTCGGAGCACAGTAGGCGTTGCTTCGGTGGAACAAATCAGGGCTCGTAAGAGTTTTTAGAAAGAGCCGGGCTCGTTTATAGTGTCCTTGAGCCACAATTCAAGGACGTTTAGCTTTGTACGTAATATACCGTGTATTTCTGGAGCAAAGCGCCCAGGATCTTGAACGTTCGTCCTTGGAACAGAAATATCATTTAATATTACGTGGAGTTTCAGGAGTTCAGTCAAAATAGATGCGAGGATTTTGTATGCGATGTTAAGCAGACCGAATCCTCGGTAGTTTTTGCAGTCACTCTTCTCTTTGATAACATTCCCTAACATTACCATCTTTATCCCATGTGAACTTCTATAAAGATATGAGTGTTGCCCTATAATCTTAATAAATTTCAACTTAAGCTTTTGTGCTCCAGACAACCAGAAAAAATCGAAGGTATAGTCAGCAGGTACATTGCTAATTCATAATATTCTGTGAAGTTAGTACTGTTTCTTTTCTCTGAGTGAAGTTACCAAGGCCTGAAATGAAATCAAATTGTTATGTTTTAGCTCGACCGTCCAATAAATCCTCAAATAACCTGAAGTAATAAATCCAGCTGTCAACAGTTTAAACAACTAAATTACCAACGGTCAAACAATTACAGAATTTTCCTGGTTCCATGGACTTTAAGAAAAAAATGTCTTTAAAGGGAAATATTGATCCGGATTCCTTCTATAGAATGGATTCTTGTCCAGAACCAAAGCTAAGGAACCATATTTAAAAAAAGATTAAATACATTTTTTTTCTCATTTATCCAAACTATCCATAAAGATTTTATAATCCTTTTTATTTCGCTTTGTCCTAAAGGACGAGCGACTGGAGGAAAAAACTTCCTTGGAAAATTTGTCTAAGGATCAAACAGGATAAACGGAAAACTTTTCTGTTCTCCCGTTTTGTAAGCGATTTTTCTCGCTTGTTTTCCATTTTTCTCCAGAATTTATAAGATATTTTAAACGCAAGGATACGAATAATTGTCTACGTGAACGTAAACTTTAGAAACATTTATCTATAAAATTAAAAATCTATGAATAATTTAGATGGTTTTCTTATTAACTTTTTTCGCTATCGACTTAGTTACTTATTTCCATTCCCATTCACCCCATTTAATTAATTGATGGAATTTTTTGTTTGATTTTCTTCCTTTTTTTCCCAACTTTTAATTCCAGATCAAAGGTACGGGAAAGTAAAAACAGCTTACCTATTAAAAACAAGGTTGATTTATCTTCATCAACGAACAACGTCTACATCAGTGCAACATCGAGCTTATGGAACTCGCCAGACGGCAGCAATAGCAGAGATAAAAGTAGGTTGATTTCTTAATTTATTTTTTTTTAGTTTTTAATTGAAATTTTTTAAAAAATTCCCTTTCAAAAAAAAAAATATTTGATTAGCTGGAAATTAATTGTGGGCAAATTATGATGGATTTTGTGTTCCAATTCTTCATTTTGAAGAATTTCATTGAAGAATCTAAGACCTTCGATTTATGGCAGTTTTTGAAAAATATTTTCGTGTAAACCAGATCTCTCTGACTTCATTTGACTTATAATTTAGTATTGGCACATAGTATGGTTTGCTAGAGACGGTTATCCACAACAGTAATTGAAAACAATTAGTATCCTTAGAAACTTTTTTGATATACATTCATACATTCCGAAGTCACTTGAAAGCCACCGCTTCTTGCAGTTTTCACTAATTTTTGAGGAGAGATATTCCTTACCGAAACATAAAGGAAGACAGTCTAACCCCTATTGTGCAATCATGTCAACAATTTCCTTTCCATCGACATTTCTATGACTCGGAACCCATACTAAGACAACAGAATTGGAAGCACCAAGCACATTAAACATAACTAAACAGTCCTTAACGAGCTTAGATTTCATCACTGATGAAGGGATAGCATTGAAAGCAGCCTGACTATCAGTACAAATAGCAATATTCTTTTCAGCAGTATTACCGCCGCTCTTAAGTAAGGAAAGATTTCACACTGAAAAACAGTGCATTCAAATTGAAGTCTAAGCCATTCCTGGCTTGTCCTGAAAAACGCATTCCAATCCCCTAGATCTCTCAGAAGCAGAAATCATTTACTTAGAAGAATTTCATTTACAACCAATAGCCAAAGAAGTCGAGACAAAATACCCTAAACGCATCCTAGGCGCCAGGGATGGGCACTGTCTGTAATTTACGTAATTTACAAGCTTAATTTAC
>HF710184.1:7060-18952 GCA_000341915.2 Megaselia scalaris
GGGGGGGGGGGGGGGATCGAAGTAGTTAATTACTTACATAATTTATATGTAAATTACCCTGTAAATTACGTAAATTACAGACAGTGCCCATCCCTGGAGGACTTTCATAGGACGCTCCTATTGGTAGAACTACAAGATTTCGTTTAAGTTCTGTCGTTTCTTTGTGAAAATGTACATAATTTCATCTAAAGGCTGTACTATGAATGTGGAGTGAAGTCCAAGATTTAGTTTGAGCTTAAGTATTAAACTTGTTTTGAGAACTATCATAGATCGGTTCTTTAGTGCAGGAGCACCAGATATAGTTTGATGGCTGTCATAAGAGGTTCTTTGGGGCAGAGGTACCAGATATCGTTTGGTGAGTGCGATAAGACGTTTCTTTGGATGGAAGTACCAGACATCGTTTGATAACTGTCATAGCTGCTTTTGTGCAGAAGAACAAGATTTAGTTAGACTCCTGTTATAGGTTTGAGAACTGAAATTGGGGACTGTCACCGATTACTTCTTTGGGACATGTGAACAAGATTTCATTTGAGCTTTATCATAGGTGATTTCAGATGTACAATATTTGGTTTAAACACAGTTAAAAGGTATACTCGTACAGGAAGTACTAGGACCGCTATGAAAGTCTGCTCTTTGGGACACAAGTTCAACATTTCTTCTGATGATTGTAACTAACGGCATTACAATTTGGGCAGAAGTGTTAGTTGGTAATGTGGACTATCATAGGTCCGCCTTAAGACTGAAATATTAAATTTGTTGTAAAAGCTAACAGCCACAGAATATTTTTCCTTCGATTTTTACTTAGGCGACTATTACAGGCCCGTCAGCAGGCACTATCTCATTATTGAGGGCTATCTTAGAAATCTAATTCTTATCAGAGCAATTTTTTTCCTTCGACAAACCTAGTCTCTATAAAGAAAGCTGTTCCTTTCAACTTCAACTTCATACTTCCTTCGACTGCCTCTCTTTAAACGACTGTTCCAAGATACCTGATATTCAACAGTCTCATTCACACTATTGCTCACGTCAGAAGAAAGTTTGCCCATCGAGAGAGTAACTAACCTACTTTGGCTGTCGACACATCCTCATTGTGATTAGCTGTTCTTCTGACAGAAGGGTTGCCTGACATTCACAAGTGGTGAGGAGGTGATTGCCTATGAGCCAATTTCTTCCGACAAGGGCTGACAGTGACTGATCAAAAACTAACTTTCTTCTAACAGTAGCCCAAAGTGAGACTGACTGTCGGAGAACAAGCTACTTTCTTCAGTCGTTATCCAAAGGAAGAAGTGACTGTCAATGGAAAAAACTTGTTTTACAGTAACAAATAGTGAGAAGGTTGCTGCCTTCTCAGTCCTGGTGACTGTCAATTAAACCTTCTTCTGAACCAATTTCGACCGACAGTGGCCAATAATGAGAAGATGACATTCGAAGGACCAACTTACTTATAGCAGTAGTCCAAAAAGAGAGACTATGATTGTGAAAGGACACATTTTCTGAACTGAATAAAAAAATAAAATTCACGTTTTCTGAACTGAATAACAAAAATAAAGAACCATTTGAGTCTTGACAAGACAGGCAGTGAGTGTGAACAAACACGTTCTCACCAAGAGTAGCGACAAATCAGACAATGAGCCTGACAGAAGCATCTTCCCATCAAGAGTCTTGACAAGAGAAAATGTGGATCTGGAAGAATCATCTCAGTAAGTGCCGTGACAAGTCAGACAGTGAGTCTCAAGAACCATCTTCCCACCAAGAATCTCGACAAGACAGACCGTGAGTCTGGAAGAACCACCTTCTCACCAGGTGTCGTGACAAGCTAGACAATGAGTCTGAAAGAACCATTTACCCATCAAGAGTTTTGGCAAGACAGACCATGAGTCTGACAAAACCACGTTCTCATCAAGGATAGCGACAAATCAGACAGTGAGCTTGACGGAATCATCTTCTCACCAAGGTTCGTGACAAGTCAGTCTGACAGAACCATCTTCTCACCAAGTGTCGTGACAAGTCAGACAATGAGTCTGACATAACTATCTTCCCACCAAGGGCCTTTACAAGACAGACCGTAGGTCAGGAAGAACAATCTTCTCATCAACAGTCTTGACAAGTCAAACTATAAGTCTGAAAGAATCACTTTCCCATTAAGAGTCCTTACGAGACGGATCGTAGGTGTGGAAGAACCATGTTCTCTTCAAGTGTCGTGAAAATGGAAAGTTTGTCCTTTGATAGTCACAGTCTCACCACTGGCGACTGTCAAAAAGATGTTGGTATCACCGATAGTCACCTGCTCATTATTTTGCACTAAAAAATTCACTCAGGAACCCATCCGCGGCGGCTCGGTAACCTTATATGGGACACCTTGTAGTATAAGCGGTAAATACAGCTTCACTTCTTGCTAAGGATAGTCATAAGCTTAGAGAGAGTTCCAGCAATATCGATGGGAAGTAATTTTTCATTAAATGTCTGTAAGATAGTGCCACAAAGGATTACATCAGTTAAACTATGAATGCTTTATAGCATGAAAGAGACTTCTACGGTAAGCCAAATAAAATCTTATTCTTTTACAGACTGTCTACAAAGCTATATTTCTCTAACATTACAATCTATTGAAACCAGTAATTTGAAATCCTACACAAAAGATCTTCTAAAACTGCATTCTTTCCATATAAAACAAGAAATATAAATTTCAAAATCCATAATGTCGTGTAAAACATTATTCAAGTCACAAATTAAAATCCGACAATTTTAACAGCTCAAGAATCCGCGTCACAGAGATTGTAAATTTTACGACTGATTTTATAATTTAATGAAAGTTCCAGTTTTTTAAATTTGAGATATTTATTACATCTCAAATAACAAATTTGTAATACCCTGCTTAGTAAGAAGACTTATTTCCTTCCTTCCTTCCGGCTGTAAATTATAATGGAATTCCCAAACAAAAAACAATAAGTTTCATTACCAATATTTTTAACGACGATTTTTATTTTGCTTAAAAAGGTTATTAAACGATGAATCTCTGGAAAATTAAGCGGCTTTTCAAGGACCTTTATTATGATCCTCCATAAGACTCGATCAGATGAAGATAAATAACTGTTTACCTTAAAAGCTGTTTACTGCTATTAATATTGGTTACTTTTGGATGTCTGTCTGGTTAACTGGCTTTAAGAAAGATGCGTTTCTTACGTGACATTTATGAGAATCTCACAGATTAACACACATTTTTTTCAGAGACTTGTTCAAGGAAGTGAATTTGGAAGATCTTCAAAGGCTGGCCGTGAGAAAACGTATTAAAACAATATAATATATTTCGACAGGGAACGAAAGAAATTCTTGAAAAACGACATTCTTTGGAGCAATTGCTGTGATGATTGTTTATTGAAATCAAGATAAGGACTGAGTCAGGCAGCTTGTTGAAGTCCGGATATTAAGAATTACTTTGTTTTTAATTTATTTTGTTATATAATTTTATTTTTAATTACAGATTTTCAAAATTTAATTTGTTTTGAATGAGTAATTCTCAAGATCATGGTTTCTTTATTGTAGGTAACTGCAACTAAACATTCCTTCCGAATTGGTTATATCTCATTGTTTGCCTAGAATTCTAGATTGACTGCATCCTAGCTCTTCTATAAAGAAGAAAGAAGCAGTCTTAGCATACCTCTTGTAACGTTACGAGAATGTTTATATTTTGTTACGGAATATAATATCACGTTAAGTAAACATTCTTTGATTTTTTTGATCGTAATGTTCAATGTGTACTTTTTTGAAATTTCTGACCAGTGGTTTATTCCCTGCACCTATGACCTAGGAAATATGTACCATTTTGGAAAGGTTGTAAACTTAGTATTCCGAAAAATTGCAAGGAAGTTATTGTCAGAGAGGGAGTCCGGAAAATGGGCGTTGGAAAGTGATTAGTTAGTTATTTACGTTGATTTAAACTTAAAAACTTTCTTGTAAGCACCTTTGTAAGACCTTGCTTTGCCCTTGTGGGTGAAACATACAAAACATAGTTAAGCACAGGTTCCAAGATTCTCTGCTTGACTTTCTTGTGTAGGGTTCCTTGGCTCCACGCTTACAAAATAAATACTGGCTTCCAAGCTCAAGTTTCTGGTCTCTTCGGTCCCTACAAGTTTGGCAAAATATCCATAGGGTTATTCTAAGAGAGAATTACCAACTAAAGTTAAACAAAATTAATGAAATGTTTATATTCAATGCCTCTTAAAATAACTAAAATCCTCTTATGCAAAAATATGATTCGCCTTCGAGACACATAAAATCATATTTACTCCTTTCTTCGCTCTGACATAGGATGTAACTACGGCCCAAACACTGTCCGAAACCTGGAGGCTCCCAATAGGACAACGAGACTACCAAATAGCCTGTCGATCTTCAAGTTTAACCAACTCACAAACATGAGAAAGTTAGGCAACCACTGAAAAGCCAATTGAACTACAGAAGAGCTCCACTACAATAAGGATGTTAGCTTTCGGAAGATGTTAGCTCTCCAAAGAGTCTGTTTATATTGTAGTGAAACCAACTATAAAAAGGGATAGACAACTTAGACTAGTAGCTATTGTTCCTATCTTCTTTCTACTGCAATTTTATCGTCAGTCTGTTTATCATCTAGTTACACCTACTCTGGAAATCGCTGGACTAGTAACCAGACGGGTCCCCGGGTTGCGGATGGGGGAACACTCCTGTACGACCCGTTCCCCATCAAGATAGGTTCGAATATAAAATAAGGAGCCTCGAACAACCAACTTCATGCAATAGGTTAGTCCTTCGTTCATGGAGCGCTTGGCAAAGGCAACCATCATGACTATGACAACGGGGGGGGGGAAACCCCAATTACAGACAATTGTCTCATTATCACAAATAAATATCCTTTCCACCGCCATCACACAATTTTTGAAAATTTCGTATATCTTTCGAAAATAAATTGCAAAATCCAATAAAACTCGACTTAGACCACTTTCAATTTCACAGTCACAAATTGCTTTTAATATCCGGTTAGCACACTTACATTCTTTTATAAAACTAGAACATTTTAAAGTCTCTCTTTTTTTTTTAATCACTGTCACTAAAACTCACCATCTTAAACTTAATCTCAAATCCTTTGTGATATCCAATAAAAATAAATATTTGTAATCCTTGTTTGGGCGAAGAAGTTTCGAATGACCCGTTCCCGAAAACTCACTGCGTTCGAATAACAGCAAAATGATCTCTGGGTGCTGTTTATATACTAAAAAATGTTTAAATTGTATCGTTTAAGCTGAGATTGTTGCCAAACACAAGACTCAAACTCCGACTCAAGACACACTTAATTTCAGCTTGTTATATTTTTTCGCTTCTTCTTTTATTCTTTTCAAATCAACTTTATTTTGTTTGGGGTACAAACTTGAGCTTTACTTTGAGTTCGCTTTGAGCTCGTCTTGAATTCTTGAAATGAACTTGAATGAATTTTCTGAGTGAATTTGCTGTAAATGTGTCTGTAAAATGCGATTGGAACCGAACTGGTTTTATTGTTATAGTTTTATATGGTTTTATCTAACAGCTCTGTCAATTAATGGATGACATCGCTTTGACAATTGTAATGGTGTAATCTAATATAGTGTGGTTAATTAACGTATTTATTAACAATTATCTCTTTTTCTGTCTACCATTTGCTTTGTGGGTTTCATGTCGAATGGCTATCAAGGAACAAGAAGTTTTTTCGATTAATTACTTGTTAATTCTTTGTTGTTTACATAATACCTTTTGTTGTGGGCAATGGCGCCTTCTTTTAGCCAGTTTCCTCTGGATCTGGTAGCAGTTTTGTTAGAATATGTCAATTCTGGACACCGGAAGCATTATATTAAGGCCTAGGAAGTAGAAGTTGTTACCTACGGATATTATATTCTTGCAAATTGTAAAGAAATGATTGATGTATGTAGCGCAATGATTTTTGTATTTTTAAAACGTTTTTTTACAGCGTTTCTGAATATTTTGTGGCATCATTATAGATAGTAAATGATTTTTCTAAGTGTTCCAAAAACTTCGTAGCCTTTCAACTATATATGACGCTGAAAAGATAAGTTTACTGACATTTTTCGAGAAATTATTATTTCAACTGTTTAAATATATTTTGTTGCAAAATAAAAAAAAAAGTTTTTTTAAACTTTCTGTTAATAATAATATTTGAAACAATTTAGTTTAACAAAGTTTCTTGTCGACAATCGTTGATCATTTGCCGCAAAAACTTGATGAAATTTCTTTGTAGACTTGCCCTTTACCATACAGGCATTAGGTACGAATTTCAACATTGTGTTCGAACAATTGTTACTGCAAATATTGAACGAAGAAAGAATGTCAACAGAGTTCAGGAAGTATATTGGTCGCGTTAAAAAAAAAAGGTAATTTAATAAATCTCTTATAACGATAAAAAGAATATTAATATCTCCAATAATAATATCGTTTTAATTACTATTTTTGGAATTTGGGGTAAATAATTCTGGTATGGACCACTTGTCAATACCTTTATTTTAGTTGCCATTCAAATAACCATGAGTTATGAGTCGTATTTGTGGTCAGAGGCAGACTTCAAAGTGAATTCTGCAGAATCTCTCTAATGTATGCTCATGACAGTAACAGCCCTAGATTTTTTGCGACGTATTGGGAGAAACCATAGACAAGAATAACACTTTCTTAACACAATAAGCTAGCATAGTCTCAATGTTGTCAGCAACATCCCTAGATGTTATGGGAGGTACTGGGAGAAATCATAGACAAGAAAGTATTATCAAGGTATCAACAAATAGAAAAAATATTTACTCCAATAACATCATTCTACAAGGGTGATATTTCACAAATAAAAAAAGAAGCTCTCAATCGTTGGCAAGAATTTTTCAGGGAACTATAAAACTGCCATTAAAGAACTGAAGAACAACAAGAGTGCTGGTTCTAATGACATCCCGCGGAATTTTTCAAGGTAGCAGTCAAAAATTTGAACGGTGGTTGATACCAGCTCCGGCTTCAAATATTAAAAATATAATTTGCCCCTATGCACTAAGAGATAAGAAAGAATGTGCCAAATATCGAGGAATATATTACTCTACATCTTGAAGAACTCTTCTGGAGGTCCTATTATAGACTACGAGCTCTCCTTAGCCATCATAAACAGGAAATAGTAAGGAACATTAGAAAAGCTTGAACTAAGAGATTGCCGTAGTCTAGTAGTTCTAAATCTACAAATCTATTTGACCGACCTTAGATATTAGCAAATCAAAAGAGGTATGTAAAAATAGTAGAAAGGTAGCACTCTGGTAGAGATTTATTGCTTAGACTTGGGAGGACAATAGCATATAGTACATATACTATGTAAATGCGAAGCATTGGAAAGGATTAGAGTCTTTCAAATGAATTGATCGGAGTTATGGAATATTTCCGAAGGCAGACTTCGCTCTCTTCAACCTAACCTAACTATAAAGAAATAAGTATTCTTAACATCGTCTTTAAGATCAAGGCATTCATTTTATGTGAACGATTGAAGCCGATGATTAAGTTATATAAATGTGGTTTTATGTGAGCTCGAGTAACATCAGATTAGATGTTCCCACCATAGTCAAATCAAATCATCGAAAAAATAAAAGAATTCCAAGTCCCCTTTTCATCTTTTCATCGACTACAAACAGGTCGAGGAACATCAAATTTGATATTCCCATCCTTCTAAAATCATCGAAAACTTAAAAGAATTTAAAGTCTACCTTTCATCCTTTCATCGACTACAAAAAGGCATATGATACACCATGCAGGCTATTCAAATCAGCTTGTTATCCCTAAGTAGTTCATCAAACTCATGAAAGATATATAGAGTAGTGTAAAGTATCAAATTCCAGAGGTTTTCGACAAGGCGACGAACTATCAGCTTCTTTAAAATCCTGCTTGAAATTATCATGAAATCTTTTAAGATCAAAATGGGTAGCTCAACAAATCTGGTCGAATTCTAGCATTTGCATATTATATTGATGTCATTGCCAAATAATCATATGAAGTTAAAGACAGGTTTCAGGACATCGAAAAAGCTTATTAACAGACACGCAAATGATAGGAACAGGCTTTTTTCTGCGTCAAATTACTTGAAAATTTAAAAAAATAACTGGAAAACTGTCATTCTTTATGTCTACACTACGCGTTCCGGTACCTGATTCTCCATTCACTGTCAGTAATTCCTTTTGAAGATTAAAAGCAAACTTTCGCTTTTTGATGTTAGAGCCCAGCACTCTGAATCATAGAGCAGTACTGGAACGATAATCTCATTGCACAGCTTTACTTTTGCTTTCCTGGATTGTTGGGACAATCTTAGAAACCTCTTAAAGCTGACCTATGACACCGTTTGGCTAGTACAATCTTTTTCTTTACCTCAACAGTAATATCGACGTTAAAAGTGAATTCGGAACAAATTTGATGTTGTAGTTACCCATGAGGACTTCGATGTTTTAGGTTTTCTCAAGGATATTTCCTAAGAGTGAAAAGTTGGTCCGTCGTTGACTTTCAAGGCATAACACCGCATCGACTGTGGAAGCAGTGGGAGTGGTTATCAGAATACCATTTCTAAGTTTAGAGGAAGAACCTACTGGGGTGTACTTTTTTCAGCTTTCTTACGTTTTGATAGAAATTCCTCGCATGATTTCTCTTCCTCACAAATTCAAGTTCCGCAAACTGTTATTCTTCTAAAGGTCTCTTCTTCAACTTCGCCAGCTTTACAGCCTCCTTCCTTTGTGACTCAGATAGAGTTTATCCTTCTCTGAGATATCCTTGTTGCATTCTCGGTCTCTCGATCCAGATTCCGTTTGTTATTTATGAAGTCCAATGACCTTAGTGACAAATGTTCGCACCACTTCTCATTGTTCCATAGGTCCTCAACATTAAGGAATAGGTGAATAGATGTTCATATAGGAAAAGTGAATAGATGCTCATTGACCTTTTCCTCATATCTCTAGACAAATTCCAAATTTAAAGCTGTTTCGTTGAACTTATACTGAGAGTTTGTTGTTTTCTTAGTAGAGCACAAGATTATGATCCGAGTCAACGATTTTATGTCCAGGATGTTTGACGAATGACACACGCCATGCTTCAAACATTCTAGATGTAAGATAATTGTTTTTTTCTTGCAGCTAAGAAAATTAGACGTAAACCATTGTAATTGGTGGTGTCGTGCAGGCTATGCTTTCTAATGATCCCCATCTAGAAGTTTACCAACTTGAGCATTGAAGTCCCCAAGCTTCCTGCGTGAAGAGTTATGTTGTTGTCTCATGACACTATACAGCGTAGATGAGTTTTACCTCGTCCATTGTTCGCGTTAACATTAGTCCGGTGGATTTCAAGAAAGCCTGCTTTGATAGCGAGCGAGAACACTGCAATATATATAAAAAAATTGTGAGGTAAAATATCAATTTTGACTTTGAAAAATTTTCCTGAGACACTCAGAAGATTTGATTCATACCCAATTGGTTTCATGCCTGATGGAGGTAACAACCCTTAGACGACTCCTCAATAAAACCCTAGAATTTCAAATCCACTCGATTTGATTGGTTACAAACATGTGTACTTATTAAGCTGCCGAGATAGGAAGTCAATCATTGATATGAGTCTAGTAAAAAAGAGCAATGTAGTTATGTCATCAGCTAATATTGCAAGTCCTTCTATACGGAACTGATATATAGAATGTAAAAATATTAGATGAACAACGTTTGAAGGAATATCTACATGTAGTTTCAAAGATCAAGAAAGAGTTGTAAATTATAAGACTAGGGATTACGAACTGGAAGTTGATCAATCCCGTACGAAGTGGCAGCACTATGTTAATCAGCTGTAGAAAAGTTGATCAAGGCCGGACGAAGTGGCAGCCACTAGAATAACCAAACAGAATTATTTGATGATTTATGTAGTTTGGAAAATTCTATGATCCATATTTCAGAAAATTCAGTGGTGTTGTTAATTTCCATATAGTATAATATCTTAAAAAACCAAAAGACATACTTTCCCAAAATGTGCCTAGAAGTAGTTCTATTGAAACATCTTTAAAATCAAGCTTTCACCGATTTTAATGATTTTAGATTAGATAAAAATTTAAATTCATTCATTAAGAAGGGGATTCTCCTCACCAAAAAGTTCTTTCTTGCGTCAATGATTTCACATTTTGATATAAATTATTGCCTATTGATGGACTTTATATATAAAAATAACTTTAAAAAACAACATTAAATTTCCTGATTTTTCAAAAGTAGAATAAATTAAAAAAACGAGCTTTTTTGCAATTGAATTTAAGCTTAAAATTGATAATTTGTTTGATTGAAAAAGTTATTAAAAATGTTTGTTTTAAACTTGTATTAAAAGTATTAATTCTTTTAAAATTTGAAATGATTTTGTTTTTTAATTTAAGCGATTTATTGTATAAATAATTACGACTGAATTGAAATATAAATATTATTGTTTATATTAATTTCCTGATTCTAAAAGAATAGAATATATTTAAATTCATATGCATTTCGACATAATCTTTTTTTATAGATTACTATATTATTGTTAAAAATAAAACACAATGGATGTTTTCGGTTGGATTTTTATGAATTTAAATATTGTTTTAATTTTCAACATTAAAGGTTAGAAATACCGGTATCCATTTGTTCTAGATAGTATTATAGACTCATATACTTATAGTGAAGGTACACTCAAAGAAAAGACCTATTTTTTTCCCTACATATAGTATACATAACATATATGCTGAAATATTACTATTATAACAATAATATATATACTAAATATATTTTATGTATAACATATATACTAAATATATTTAATGTTTACGACATCTATATGCAAAGTTATGAAAGAATCCACCTATATTTATGGATTTGACATGCATATCAAATATGTTACATAGATATGCATAATGTGACAACTATGTGTCATACATACGTATATATGTGGCATACATAAGTTATGCATGTGACATAAAGGTTTATGAATATTACATGCATATTTTTGGGGGGGGGGGGGGGGGGGGGGGGGGGGGGGGGGGGGGGGGGGGGGGGGGGGGGGGGGGGGGGGGGGCTCCCTTATTTTTCATGGCTCCCTTATATGGAGACATTGTCCTACATGTCAATTTCTGCTTTGCTGCAAATCATAGTTAGATATAATATATCTATAAACAGTTACTAAGATCATACTTAACCAGGAATCTCTAATTACAAGCAAAATAGTAAATATAGGGTGTCCCAAATAAGGTTACTGATCCGCCGGGGATAGGTTACGGATGTCAAAAGAAACAACTTTTGTTCTACGAAAAGCCCAATTTCTAACATACAATTTTACCTCTAAACTAAAACTTTTGGAAATGTGCGACTCTATTGCCATGGCAAACATGTTCATTTTTTTTGTTAAGAGTACATAAGTTTGGATTGAGGACTATCATAGATTGGTTCCTTGGTCCAGAAGAACCAGATATCGTTTGATGACGGTCATAGGCCGGTTCTTTGGGGCAAAAGTACAAGACTTTGTTTCGAGGACTTTCATAGATCGATATTTTGGTTAGAAATACAAAATCGTTGAAGTCCTGTCATTTCCTTGTGGAAGATGTACAAGATTGGTTCTAAAGGCTGTCAGTCTTTTGAGGATTGCCAAAGGTAGAATCTGTGGGGCAGAAGTACTAAATTTGGTTTTGGTTTTTTGGATAAGGAGTACAACATTTGGTTTGACGACTGTCCTAGAAATGTAGTTAGACTTCTATCATATGACGTTTCTTTGAACGTAAGTACCAGATATCGATTTGATAATTGTCATAGGTGTTTTTTTTGGCAGTAGTACAACATTTAGTTAGACTTCTGTCATAGGTAATTTATTTGGTACAAAAGT
>HF710697.1:17800-32914 GCA_000341915.2 Megaselia scalaris
GGGGGGGGGGGGGGGGGGGGGTTCATTCACGGAGATGGCTCGTTGTATGCTTATTGATACTGGACTTCCAAATACTTGCGGGGTTGAAGCTGCTAAGCCAACTTGTTGCAAAATTGTCTACCAAATAAAGCTGTGAGTTCGACACCATATGAAGTATAGTATGGAGTGAAACCTAATTTGGAACAATTTCATGTGTTTGGTGATTAAGGATATGTTTTTATCCCAACCGAGAAGAGGAGGAAACTGCATAAAAAAGCTCGGTTTTTTGACATTTGTTGGATATGACGAATGTTTCAAAGGGTTCAGAATGATGGACAGCAAGACCATGTCAATTCAAGTATCGAGTGACGTCAGATTCTTCAAACTAAGTTCACATATCAAGATTCAAAGAAGGAAATTAAGGATTCCCATTCAGAAGAAGATATTGATATTAAGAATTGGAGTTGACGTTTAAATTTTTAGTTGCAAAGCCCGAGTGATTCGAATATATTACTTGATAATTCAAAATATCAAAAGGTAATTGGATGTCTATTCTTCATAGCTGTCAATTCAAGCCCGGATATTTCCATGTTCGCTAACGCTAGAAAATAAGAAAAAATTGTAAATTGTTTTTATGTTGATCTAAGGTTTTTTTATATTGNGATGGTGGTCGTTTCGATGCTATCCTTCAGCTAATACATGCGTCTATTAGGTGGTGATATCTGCACCTCTCTTTGATCTTACGTCCAAAACATTTGAGGAGCGCCTTTTGTAGCATAAAAAATGGTCGATTTGTTTTTTAACTCAGTCTGGTGAATACCATGCTCCTATGAATGTTATTCTCATTGCTGCCATCATGTGGTCTGAGGTTGTGAATGGTTTCTAAGAAATGCAGATAATGCTGATGTTATAAAATCTGACTTTTAGTCGAATGCAACAAAGCCTTTCAATGACAGGCTCCCGAAAGTCTTGTGCGATAGCACCGCATTATAGAGGTCTTACATTCCATGTACATAATATCAAAATCATTATCCATTGCTTTTCCGAGTCGATTTCCATTGTGGTTAAGCCCGTTCTTTTTTTGTCTTCATAGTCATGATTGTTGCTATTGGCAGAGCTCTCCATGAACGGGGGGCTAACATAATGCATGAAGTTGGTTGTGTTATATACGAAGCTATTCCAGGGATGGACACTGTCTCTAATTTACAAGTGTAATTTATACATAAATTACATAAGTAGTTAATTACTTCCATACAAAACTTCAGTTATTTATGTAAATTACCTGTAAATTACGTCCCATCCACAAACGCGGAAATACTCTGGTTACTGATTCAGCGATTTCCTAAAAGTGTTCATAAACACAGCCACTTTCAAAAAGTCGAGAAATAGGCTTGGCCATGGAATACGACCATTACGAACATGCCATTATATTCCTTTGATCTATAACTGCCGCCCATGCTTCCCAGTTTTTTTTAAATACCTCGCTTTGCCCATTCCTTGACAATCCTTGACTGGACATCCATAAGTTTTTTTGTTACGTTGGGCAGTAAATTGGGTAACTTAAGATCCGTTCCATAAGATCTCTTGTTAGGGTGTGATGTCCACTTTTTGAGTCTGCGGGTTCTTCTTCAGGTCTTCAAACCTTCAGAAGTACAAAAGATTCTCCTGCTCCGAAAAAAGATGTTTGCCTCGTAGTTCAATACATTTCCGGGTCGATATCCATGTAATCCATGTCCTATGTGTATCCAAGGTATTTCTAGATCGTTCTTTCGGTTTCTTTCTGGCTGGCTTTACTACGGGTGAAGATTAGTTACTTTGTTGTCACCGCATGTCTTGGAAAAAAAACTATCAAAAATAATATAGGAACCATAGGACAAACGAAATTTCAAAATACAACAATGTTATCCCTCTATTATATTTATTAATTTTTTTTAACAATTAGAAGGATTACATTTATAAAATTTCTTCAAATTATAAACAATTCTGTCATAGACTACTTTCTTGGAATTTAATCCATATAAATAGTCCAAATGAGTAAATTTATGGTCAGGGATCAAATATAGTTCCCTGACATATTCCTTCTTCATTTTCTTAGCCAATTTCTCCACATCAACATCTGAAGACATAAAGTCATTTTTGCTATAATAGAAATGAGTTGGAGCTTTTATTTTGTCGACAGGATATTCAGGTGGTTCTTCTTTCCCATAAACTTCCTTGTTTTTCTTTGGACCATAATCCCATTCTCTAAACTTTCCTGATAAATGTTCTTGAAAATAATGAAGTATTTGACGAAATGAGCTTCCAGCTGGAGCTACTTTGGCTATTTCTGGAATCAATGATGCATTCAAATTTAATTCATTGAAACCTCCAATTAAAAACAAGGAATATGCACAAAAACTCATAAATTTTGAACGCTCGTTGCACAATGACTTTGCTAGAATCTCCATAGGTTGGTTATTTGGAAGAAATTCAAAACTGGTTAAGGAATCTGGAATCGTACCAGGTTCTCCAAGAATAGGAGCAAATAACTTCATATAAGGGCTCTTCATGTTTCCCATATATGCAACTGGAGCTAAAAGATGAGCAGATCTGAATTTTTCGCCAAACTTTGGTTTTTTGGAGTTGAGAATAAAATACACCGTCGTTCCTTGAGAGTGACCCACATATTCAATTTTCTCTGCTTAGTCTTGTTAAGAACATAGTTTATCATAGCGGGAATATCATATAAAGCAATCTCATGCCAATCAAAGTTCCAGAAATTGCTGGATTCTGGTGATAAAGTTTTATGCTTTCTTGAGTATGTATTACCTCTTGCATTACCCATCCAAACATCATATCCCTGATTAGATAGTACAAAAGCTAATGCTTTTTGTGGGCCTATAATAAGCCAGTCCCCAGAAGAACTTAACAACCCATGTTGCAAGAATACAACGCTGCCATTTGCTTTTGGAATTCTGTGAATCGATAGTATATAACCATCCTCTGTCTGCACTGAGTGCTCTTCGACAGGAAATCCATGACTCCTAATTAAATTTACCTGTTAGAAGGGAATTTTCCTGCTGAAGGATTGATTGGATACAGTTCGAAATAGAAACTTACTGCTGTTGAGCTTGATGTGTCGAATAAACTGTCACCAGCTAATGCAAATGGGACTGAGAAGCAAACTAACAGCGTAATCCGTTTCATTTCATTAACCCTATTCTCGGATTGTTTATATCCGCTTCAGTTCAGAAACTGTTTCCATAAAATCATGTAGTTCTAATTAGAAGAATTATGTAATTACCTGGAATGAGATAAGGAAATTACTTTCAATTAACTGGCTAATTTGAATAATTGGCTTTTATTGATAGAAAATTAATGTAATTTTCTTTGGGTTGCTGAGTTTGGATGCTACTTTTCTCTCAAGAATTCAGTTTTGAAAAATCTGAATTCGAAAACTGACTATTCATGAAGTAACCTAACCATTTCAAAACAATGGTAGGAAGAAAGTTGAAGGAAAAAAATATTGGATGGAATAAATATCTAGAATCATGCTTAAACTCCCGACCAACCTAACAGAATGACAAATATGCTCCATAATTTATTCGATTGTAACTGGAACTTTTCTCCAGGATACAAGTCTTTATATACAGCAAAGATAGTTGTTGAAAAATCGAAAGGTTTTCAACAATTTGCAGCATCGTTTGCAGGGAAGTACACAGCAGAACAAGAATCAGAAGTATCACATAATAAAACATTTTTCCAGAGATGGGAAGGGAAGTGTCAATAATTTAACTTTGTCCAGTTTTTTGTACAGGATCTAGTGAAGACGGGTCTGAAATTGGATGTCTTATCACATAGCATCATATCTTTCTATTCACTGAGGATGACACTGATGAAGTTAAGGGAACTGACACTTCTTGGCTTCAAGACTCAAGTGGGTAAAACATTAGTATGGGGTCATTGGACAATATATCTTGTACAACACCACCGATGACTACAATGCTGAAATTAAGAACTTTTTGAAGAAAAGTGTATTAAAAGTTAAATCTGTGGACATATATAGAATAAAAAAGTCGGACCAAAATAATATTTCTAGAAACTTGATTCCTTGATTCCAGAATAAAATATTTGAAGACTTCAAAAACTTCTATTCCTTCAGAATCAAATGGAATCCCATTGGCAACAGAAACACTATCCTTTTTTTTAGTTGTTTATGGTCTCGAAAAATTACTTGTCAATCGAAATATGGTCGTCCCAGAGTTGATAATCCTTTTACCAGAAACATTTTTGTTTGAGGAACTTGAATTCATGAGTTCAACGCTATATAGCTGCAGAGGAAGAACTATTAAAGATGAACTGAAATGGCCAGCCTATAACAGAATATGAAAGTAAAGCTTCACGATGAACTGATTTTACCAGTCATTCTATATGGATCAGAGTGATGTGATGGGATTTAATAAAAAAGGACGAACAGCATCTTTAAGTCTACAAAAGAAACTTTCTGAGAATTAATTTTTGTGCCATATGAGTTTACTGACTTTGAGACCTGTATTAGTGAGAAGCTAGAAACAATTCCTAAAAACTTGGACATCGAGAGTTACTGGAAGCAGATGTCATCATTTCTGTGACAATGGAATCCATCGGCCACAGTGAGAAGCGAGTAAATTTTTTTTCCAGCAGCTGTTAGTCAAAATCTGGAATGCAGAAACGATGCTAAACAAATGGATTGAGCCTCATTTCTTAATATTGCAAGATCCTGACATCCATCTTATGTATAAGGTTAAAGTCCCATGTGATATCAAATCCTCGAAAAGACTCACGAGTTCCAAGTTCACACAATTAGAGTAAAGCTATGAACCTATTTAGCATTTCATCCAGGCTGATTTAACTCTGCAAAATGACTTTGAATGACACATGGAGCAGTGTCAAGGCAGCTGGTACGAGAACTACTTAGAATTTTCAAACGATTTCCTGCAGATTTTCAACATCCTATTTGAATTGATTATGGCATCAACAAATATCAACCCCGCAACATAATCTTTAACAAGTCAAATAAGGACCTTGCTTATGCTGATAGATCTTATTTGGCAGATCGTCTGAGTGTGGTCGAATCCTTTCTGTGTTTGGAGCATACTGCATGCTCGGTGGGTCTACAGATAAATGGAGACAAAACAAAATATATGTACTCTACCGAAACACACCGCAATAGAACCAATCATCTCCATGGGTTTCTATAACATTGGGGTAGTCAAAAAATAGAATCAGGTACAACCAAGAGCTCAAAAAAACGTACGAAAATCCAGACATTATCCAAAAGAACTACTGCTATGTCAGCCGCAAACCATGCCTGTTCAAAAAGTATTGTCCACAAATCCAATTCCAGATAGAATACCAGGTCTTCAGAAAAAAATAGTTTAAGCTGGTGGGGGACGATGTTAAGTTTCTTAACATAACCAAATGGAAAAATGCTTCTCAAGAAACTTTGTCAACCAAGAGGAACCTAGAATAGAAAGAAGGACATTAATGATGGGACAGAGAAAGTAAAAAGAGAAGTGAAAGATTGTGCGACAAACCTCTTTCCGTATGTCCATATTTTCCAAGGTCCTGTGAAGCCGAACACTATCTTCCTAAGCGTTTCCCTTTTCATCTTCAGGATATATCCCGTGTGTTTTGAGTTGAATTCGTTCCATATGAATAGTGTGATACTTCTCGACTTCCTCCATCCATCTTTCGAGACATCCATAACAATCCCTTAACCGTAGCATACACTTGGGAAATCGTTAAAGGGACAATTTCAGACCAGGAGGGATGTATATCAACAGCCATTTTCGTTAGAAGATCGGACTTTTCGTTCCCTGAAATATTAGCATTCCCTGCGACCCAGATGACTGTCAGGTTCCATAGGGGGGGGGGAGAGAAATGATCGTGATCATAGGAAGGGTCGACACACCGACTTTTAAAAACCTAGAAATGGGAGTGCTTATCGAGAAATGGATACTTACTTCACTTTGCCTTTGTAGCGACAAACCTTCAGACAGATTCAACTGGTTTGACAAAGTTTATCCAGGAGCTTCGATTTAGAGCTGTTCTTTTCTAATTGGATGTGTAAAGCAACTTGACATCCTCCATCAGACGACCAGCCCTTCTATCTCCAAATGGATTTGTGGATAATAGTTTTTGAGCAGTCATGTTTTGCGGTTGACATAGCAAATGACCTGCCCATCTCAGACATTTAGCTCTGATGTTTTGTACAACATCTGGATTGGTTGTACCTTACTTTCCACTCCCTGTTTTCGCAAATCTGACGGAAGATTATCCGAAAGATTTTTTTCTTGAAAACTAACAAACATTTTTCCTAAGATGCTTTCATCAGATCATAGATGGGCAAAGTGAAGTATTTAGTTAATTACCTACGTAACTTACATGTAATTTACAAAATTTACGTAAATAACTGAACTTTTGTATGGAAGTAGTTAATTACTTACGTAATGGGGGGGGGGGGGGGGGGGGGGGGGGGGGGGGGGGGGGGGGGGGGGGGGGGGGGGGTCAGATTTTGACTAGCAGCTGATGGAAGGCGTCGATGAAATTTATGCCTGTTGCCTTGAGAAGTTCTGCTAGATTGCCATCAGAGCCAGCACTTTTGTTGTTCTTGAGTCTCTGGATTGCACTTTGAACTTCTTCTGTTGTTGGTTGTGGTACGTCTTCATTGGTATTGAAGACAAGCGGTTCTTCTTGATGGGTTATAATGCTTTGATCGCCATTTACCAGTTCGTGAAGAATTCTTACCATCTGCTATGAACTCCTTGTTTTTCTGTTATACGTTTCTAACTTTTATCATTTCAGAATGATGTTCATGATGTATACCCATTTCTGCGTTTGGTGCCACCCAGGGTTCTTAAGGATTGAATCCATGGATTCCTAGAGGAATTTGTGGGAAATTCGTGGTAGTTCTGAATATGAGGAGAGAATGATTCTGAAGCGGCTCCATTTCCATTAAAGATGGAACAAGCACGCCCATCTTTAATTTCCGCTCCAAAATACAAATCTTGAACTCTTTATTGGGTAATTTTAACGAGTAAATTGGTGAGAGAATATTGTTCTAGGCTCAAATAAATAATCACTTACTACCCCTGTCCAAAACCATAGCCAATTCTAGAAATTCCACATAAATTAGTTTATTTTTGTTCAAAAAGGGAATCACCAGAACCACTGCGGAACTTCTAGAAATTCGGTGAAATTAAATGCTGCTCGAAGGACAAGCAATGAGCATAATTCTTCTCTTATTTAAACAATTTTTAAATGTTTTCATCTACACCAGGGCATCTAGGACCAGGGTTGCCTAAAATATTATCAAATTGTTTTATTTTAAATTTTTGTTTTAAGTTTTCTATGGCAGTTTTGTTGAGGCAATTGAACTACTTGAAAAGTGGACAGAACTTATTTCTAGACTCAACATGAGAATCATCTACTAGTCCTATCCACAACTACCACGGAATTTTCAAAATCGGTGTTTTTTGACGGATTAAATCTAATGGATGGAATTAATAGAAAATTACATCCATATTAACAACACTGGTGACATCTTAGTCTGCCGAAACCTCCAGTTTTTGGAGCTCCTCTTTTCGTAGCGACGTTTTGTTTGCTGTGTAGCTTTAAGACCTCCCTCCTTGTGTTTCTGTATTCCTCACAGTTCATCGAGTTTTCTTTTGGATACATTTCTGCTAGACTTTTATCGCGTGATCCCAATTTTAGCCGCTCTCACTGTGACCAATGCATTCCATCACCAAAGATGTGTGATGCACAAGGCATCCAAGAGGTCTCGGTAATACAGGTCTCAAAGTTTCTAGCGGTCACTGGATTTTTTAGCGCCTCTATGTTGAACATTTTCTGTGGAGGGGGGGGGGCTGGTTTTAACTCGATTCCGGCCATAAATAAAAGCAAGTGAGCAGAGAAGCCGGTGAAAAAACTCTCCAAAGCAAAAGCTTGTAGTAGATGACGTCTTTCGTCTCATCTGCCTTTCATTTACAGACTGCCATCGGATTACTGCGTGCAGTGCTTTGACTATTAGAGCAAAACCTACTCCTAACTCAAGGTTCTTCAAGTTACAAAGCTGTAGTGTACGTCACAGTGGTACATCTAACTGTGGTACGCTCAAGAAGCGAAAGAAGCCCACTAAGTAGGGCCATCAGTTATCATGAGTAGCTATATATCATCAAGATTTCAGAAGAAAAATAAAGGAAGTGACTTGGTCCTACAATCAAAAATCATATAAAATGTTTCCAAATATCTAAAATTTCAGAATTTCGATTTTGAAAACCACCCTAAGTATGTTGTAAAATATAGCAACGAAACGACAACGATGAAATAAATGGATTTACTATGGAATAAAATGTAAATGGTGTCTGATTTGATTATTTGACGCGTAAGTTTTTAATGAATGTCATATTTACCTTTTTCAACATGTTTTTTATTTTTTAAATATAAAAAAATGCTACCTTTCCTCAAATAATATTCTATATTTTTATTGGGGTAGTTAGATTTTGTCATTTGAAGGTTTCAAGTTTAAGAGGAACATTTCAATGATACTTTGATTCTGAGGAAGGAACTTGTGTCTGTTGATATGGTTTCTCCTTGTTTGCTAAGTCAAACATGAAATTGACATGTGCGTGAGCTTTAGTATAATTATTTTTTAGAATAATATTGGTAATATTCCTCTGGATCTCAAAGTCATAGTCGTAAGAGAAAACCAACTAAATATTCTTTTTGTTTCTAAGATCCTAAAGTTTTTGTAGAAAATGGCCATTGATGTTCAACCGAGTTGTCACCTCACTGACGTTAACATAACGAGATGACTATGTCATTCGCCCATTGAGATTCAAAATTTGATCCTGATATTGAGAAGACATATCTTATAGTATTTCAGTACAATACGTAAACACTTCCACATATTTACAGTATCCATGCAGAAAATGTTAGAGATGGTTTTTACTACTGTTGATCTCGTTCCTGTTTCCAAGCATATCCTTTTCATATGTTGAAGGTAAATGAATGTGAAAACAGAAGCGGATATGTTTCCATCGTTTCATTTGCATTCTATTCCATTTCAAGAATAGATATGCTTATCTATTCGTCTCTTGAATACATTCATCAGGAGCATAACACTTGATTACATCTGGAGCTTAACACTCAGCTCTCCTCCCGCAGTAGCTGAACACTTCCTGGCTACATGATCCGCTATCCCCATTATAGTTTATTTCCACATTTCTCGGAACCCAGAACAGTCTTAGTGAGTCAAGACTACTGAGCTCTTTTAGCTAATACTTACATGTCTTCACTATTTTTGTTGGTATTCTTTTCGATGGTAGTGACTTCAGTGCCGCTTGAATATCAACATATATTGATTTTTCTGGCATACCTAATACATACACTAAGAAGGCACCAGCGCGCCTTATAGCTATTAGTTCTGCATGGAATACTGAACAATCATCATCCAGCCTGGCTTCTTTGAAGTCAAATGCATTTAAGAATACATCTGAACCAGTACCATCTGAGGTCTTTTATCCATCATTAGATATTGAAAGTTTTCCTAGAGTACGTACTTAACCCTGTTTCCAACTATCCTTCTCAGTGGCTACGATGTTGGGAATGAAGCATAAGTTGATGAAAATGGAGTTGATTTTAGACAATCTACGTTTCTACTTTACTAGTAAATTACTTAAGTAATTAACTCCTTCAGTACAAAATATTAGTTCTTTACATAAATTACGTACATAAATTACACCTAAATCAAGTAAGTAATTAACTAAATATCTCACTTTGCCCATCCATGGGAAGTTTTATATCTTGATCAACTAAATTCACTAATTTATTTTTCTCTTTCTAGATCTTTCTCTTTCTATCTTTTTTATATATCTCTTCTATTCTATTTCTATCTCTATTCCATGGTAAAAACTTGTAATATATGTAACGATCTGCTCAGCGCCAACTTGTGTCTAGGGAACATGCCGGTAAACTTCTAGCATCATTAGCAGCACTAAGACTTAGTGCAACAGTTATGTGGAAAGCTCGGAATATAAAGGTACCAAAGCAAATCGATTACATTTGCCCGAAGGTGGTTTTTAGTAAAATATTTGATATTCTCATTCCCAAAAGATCCGCTTGGGAGCAAGGCGATCTAATATCTAAATATAATAATATGGAAATGGCTCCAAAATAGAAAAAAATAGTGTGGATCTGAAGTGTTTATAGAATGTTTTGAGAGTCACTCTTTTAGGCTTCCAAATCATAGTTCATCCTTGATGGGGGGGGGGGTTGCAACAACTCCTACCATTCCACACTCATTCATCGTACTCTAAACTTTTATTGAAAGAAATATTTCTAGATTTAATAAAATTTTATTGTAAAAGGCCGAAAATAATGCAAAAAAAAGATATTTCATAGATTTTCTTCCAGTTTTGAATGCTTTCAAGACCAAATTTTTTTCTCGCATTTTCAAAACTTTTATATCAATTAAATCTCCCTTTAAAAATACCTAAAAAAAAGAACAAAAGTATATTTTGCTTCCAAAACAAAAAGCATTTATCTTTTCCAGATAACAAAAACCGAAAACCATAATATATCTCAGCATCTAGTAGGGAGAAAGTTTGTTTGTGTGGCTTCTATGGAGTTAGAAACTATTGGTAATGGATCAATTATATACCTGATACTTCTGAACAAGTTTTCCTTCCTGGTTAAGGCAGTTTATAGACAATTTCGAAATAATTGCCTAAGTGACAAAGAGCTTATAGATAGAGTTATATATATTCATCTTTCAACAGCAGAAAGGACATTGGTATTCATTAATTCACCAATAAAATGTTCCTATCTTCTTATAGAAGATTTTGGTATTCACATTTAATTAGTATAGAAATTGGAATACAAGTGTTTAGTTAATCTTAAATAATATCAAGTTTCTAGGTTCAATTCTTGGTCCATTGAAAGGACCTCCGATAAATTACAATTAATTAAATTTCTCACCTGAAGAATTGCGTTATAAATTTACACTTTCTTTCTATACTTAGCACCTGAAATGAATGGCCCATAAACATAAAGCATATTTCACTGAGGAGTGAAAGAGATTTATGGTTCGGGAAGCTGAAAGTAGATTCCTTGGAAATATTAGTATATAAATATCTTGGGAAATTTAATATCGCCTAAGTGGATGGACATTCTATGATGCAATGAAAATTCCTGGTCATTATTGTTATCTTGACATCTTTTGGAGGAACTAATGAAATTTTCCATATTATAATAGTAAAATGAGATTTATGAAAGGATGAAGGTTTTGAAATTAGTAATAGTAGCTTTGCTATTAGTTACTTCTGAAACACAGAGACCAGCCAACATCAACATGACATCGTGAAAGCACAGAATTACCATAGATGTATCCTTGGCGACCAACTTAACAAGATTCAGAGATGACAATGGAATTAAAATCTCTGGTTTAGAGTCAGATTGTTTTGCTAGATATTTATTCATTGATGCGAATATTTTCACTTCAAAAACTTTGAAACAACAATTAAAATAATATATAGAAAATTCATATATACAAAAATAAATTCAAGGGGGGGGGGGGGGGGGGGGGGGGGGGGGGGGGGGCTCTGTGATTCTGGTTAGGGTTGCTCCAAGGGATTGTTTTGTAGAGGGTTTCTGAAATTTTAGAAAAGTTTTGTTTTCGATTTTATTATTTTTGAAAAACATTTCAATTACTTATAAAATAAAAATTAAATGAAGTAAATAAAAGTAATATAGGGAAAAATTGACATTGCCTGTAATTTACGTAATTTAGACGTATATTTTGTAAATAATTAACTTCTTCAGTACAAAATATCAGTTATTTACATAATTACGAAATTTTCAGAGGTAAATTACATAGGTAATCAACAAAATATCTCGTTTTTCTCATCAATCAATTTCTACGGAATGTTTGAAGGTAGCTGGAATCAATAATATCTTCCATTGACAAATAATAAGCTGCAGAGTTATCAACTTGTATAGGAAGCTCCAGCCGAACAATTTCCACATAACTTCTTTAGTTGTATCGGGAGCTGCAATCTATTCAGCTTCTGCTGTGGATGTTGCTACAGTAGGCTTCCTTTGACTTAACCAGGAAATAACTCCTCCCCCATACTTCACAACAACTCCAGAAGTAGATCGTCGAACTCTTGTGCGTCCTCCAAAGTCTTATATGAAGTATATAAGTATCTGAACAAAAAATTTCAAAAATTAGTGAATCTTGATTTAATTTTTCGTTATAATTTTTAACTGACTTCTAAGTTAATGCAGAAATACTTCTTAGTCCTTAAGATCAGAACCAGCTACGAGTCCATCATCAACATACAAGACTAAAATCAGCTTTTTCCCATTGTTTCTCTAATGTACATGCAAGTATTTTGACTTTCTCTTCCATTTTGACTTCTTTCCAGCATCTTGGGGACTGTTTAAGTACGTAAAGACTCTTCTTGAAAAGGCAGACATCATTAGATCCACTTTTGAAAGCCTCCGGTTGTTTCATATGGATCTTTTCTTCGAAATTCCCATAAAGGAAAGCTGTAGATACATAAATTTTTTTTTACTTGTTCATCTTTTCGAGCAGCTTCTTGGTGATTCAGCTCTTGTCATTCAGATATATTTTTAAAAGGTACTTCCTCTAGTTCGTCTTTTATAATATCCTCGGAAATTAATTCTTAAATTTTTTTGCAATTTTTAGGACTTTCTTAGAATGAAACATCTCTGGAAATAAGAATCTTGTAACTTTCCTGCCTACAAGAAAACTTTTGACGGCTTTATCTTCTTCGCTCAGAAACTCTTAAATAGTATGTCATTGTGCTTTGGCATTCTGTGTAACATATTTCAAAGTCCTCTTACATCAGACTTATTCCTTAGTATGAATCCGTACCGTATCTTTAAACACATCTAAATATCGTTTCTTATCGAAAGATTCATTAAAGGGCCCACAAATATCAGCTGTTAGATGTTCTCCAGGTACTGTAGGCGACGTTCAATATACACATGGTTCACAAAGTTCTTTCTCCAATTTGACGTTAATACCCATCATCTTTTGAAATAATTGCATAATCTGTCTCTTGTCTGGGTTTTCCTATCTTTCATAATATAACTGTAGCAGCGAACTCTAACATACAGCTACATTTATATCCGGTATTTACTCAGGAATTATTGATCTGATAGCTGTATAGAGATCCAAATCTCTCTAAAACTACTTCACCATTTACTTCTAACATATAGGATGTTGCAGATAACTTAAAAACACTAGCTGGACAATTATCTTGAGCTGCCCATACTGAAAATAAATTTCAAGATATTTCTGGAACGATTTTCTTAATATTCTTGTTGAGTACTTCAATATTTCCTTTGTCAACAGCTTTGAGAGACTCTTTTCCCTGCTGCCTTAACTATGCATGTGCTGTCAAGTCTTCAAAACTCCAGACATCGTCTGAAGCTTCATACGCCGTAACTTTGTCCATTATGTTCTGATAAACCTCAACGCTAACTTCACTTGTGATCATTGACTTTGCATAACTGTTTGCCTTTCCATATATATATCGCTTTTCTCCTTGTGAGACTTGACTTCGTCTTCTGTAGCATTCACGGCCCCTCACGGCCCATCCAAGGCCCCTTCTTTATAATCTAGGAAATAACGTATCTTGTGTTTACATACTGATTCGATTCCACAAGCATGAAAATGAATATATCTCTCTCCGGAATCGTTTAAGCCTTCCAGATTAAATTTATGACTACTATCTTGAGAAGATCTAATGGGATGATATTACAATCAGCACTTTTGATCTTAAGTTCTGCCTATTAAGCAGACCCACCAGTTTTGACTATAAGTTGCCACTTTTGTCGTTGATTTTGGCTTTAGAAAAATTCCTATTGTGATTGGATTCCAAATCTGTGGGAATCGTTTCAAAGTTTCTAGCTGTAACTGCATTTTTAGGTTCCTCTATATGGAACTTCTTCTGTGTGCAACTACTTGGTGATCCTCAGAGTTTATGTCTGCATCTCTCTTTGTTGTTAAGTCCAAAATATTTGAGTTGAATGTTGAGGTTGGGGAATATGGTAAAATTCTATGAGACTCGTGTTGTTGTTGTAGCGAGTCCAGGGCTGGTTTAGAGAGCTCAGCAGTATCATGTGATCTTAGATGACAATCAGGTCATGCATCGATTTCTGATGGTATGATTCGAACACGGTAATTTTGAAGGACGTTTGAGAATCCTCAGTACTTACCCACAAGGGCCTTCAAAGCTCTGTTCCTCGAGCTCACCGAATTGCATACATTTGCGGAACGTTTTGCAAATGTTTGGAGATTGTCAAATGTAACACTTAAAATTTTAGGATTTTTGACTGTCGGGATTTGCTCGTTGTCGATAGAAACAAAGTTGCTGAAGATTTTTGAGAGGCAAGGTAGAGTTCCCTCTCCTTGAAAAATGTAGCTACCTGGTTTAGACAACAGTAGGCCAATGAGGTCTAGAATGGTAAAGACCATCGGCAATCAGAGTATTTAGGTCGGTAAGAGGTGTTATTGTACTGCTACGCTTTCGAAAACCCTGTTGGTGAGGTTTTGAACTTAAATGTTGCTGAAGTTGTGGCAACAACAAAGACTCAAGAATCTTTGCAACAGACGAAAGGAGCGAAATAGGTCCGAAAGAGGATTTTTGGTTTTGAGGTTTGCAAGCTTTAGGAATTGGAACAATCCTGACCATTTTCCAGATACCAGGTATCTGAAATTTTTCAACCACGAAGTAGCTTTTTAAGCATTAGTGTTGAGATCCCATCTGGTTTATGTGCTTTGAAAGCTTTTGCACTTCCGATGGCACTCAGCACTTCTCATGAAGATAAAGCTTTAATTTCCTAAGGACAGGCCGAATGAGCTTATTGCTTTCCGACGGTGTTCTACAACTTGATGATTAAACTGAGTCGAAAACTTTTTGTTTTCAAAGAAAGTTTGATCATTGAAAGTAATTGCTGTACGACTGGTGGATGAGGTTTTATCCGAAATGACACGAATTGTGGTCCACAATTTCTTCGATTCTAAGGTACATTGTTAAAGATGGCTTATCAACTTGGTTCTTCTGTGGTCATTCATCAGTTTAT